>ML664196.1:2512773-2537687 GCA_007570785.1 Antilocapra americana
CTTTAAAAGTTCTTTTGGTGTATTTATTGGGGAGAGAGTGGTTTCCCCGTCCTATTCCTCCACCATCTTAGTTCCCCCCTATGTTCTGTTTTATAACTATATTTTTATAAAAATACATTATGTTAACAGATAATGGCTTTAACATTGTTATTTTAATACTAATTAATAAATATTTTACATTTTTTTCAATTTTAAATCTAAATATAACAATTAGTGATAGGTAAAATTCATATAAACAAAAAGCTCTTGTATTCCTAAGAATTTTAGGAGCATAAAGGGGGCTTCTGAACAAAGTTTAAGAATCATTGGAGTTGTGTCTAAATGTATTCTTTCTCCCACTTCTTCCAGGTTGCTAGCTCCCTTCCGTTTAGTGGGGTGTGAGTAGGAAAAGGGGTCTGTTCCTTATTTAATTTGCTAACCAAAGAAAGGAGAAACAAGAGAAAAATGTTTACAGAGCAAATTCAGCCAAGCACCCAATAGCATTTAAGATACCAGCCACACAGAAGCTGTCACCGAGCATTCTGTTACATATGGAAATACTTGATTATATATTCCAAAATCATAGATGAATTTTAAATTATGTACTTGTGTCTCTGTGTGTATGTGTGTTAAGAAAATCTCTTAACAGAAATATTTTGTGGGAAAATCAGGAGTAGACTACATCTACTATAGAAACATATAGTACAATTTTGGCAGACCAAACTAGATTGCTGATAGGCTTAAACTTCTCCAAAGAGAAAATACCACATTTTAGGTCCATTTGACCAGTACTTATAGAACATCTGCAAAAGGTATAAGCTGTAGTTTTGCCTCAAGAAGCTTATCTTTCAGTGGAAAGACATATATGCAATCAGTCTATTCAGTTGAAGTTTGTTACATGAATTAAAATAGAGGAACTGTGGAAAAGTACAGGAGGGAGGAATTGTTTCAGCTGGCATGCTAGGGAAGAACTTTAGGTAAGAAGTTTGAGTTGGAATAGGAAAAAAAAAAAGAGAAAGAGAGAGAGAGAAACAGTTTTGCCCAAATGAATGTAATGATTGGATTGTAATTGAATGAAAAGAAAAAATAAACCCGAAACATCTATGTGAAATGTATGAAAGCACTAGTTGGGAAAACACATACTCCAGGGTCAATAGTGTAGACAGAAAAAAAGCTAGGAATATGGGATAGGACTGAGCTTTGGCTGAGGAGAAGAGTGGCAAGTAGCATGGCTTAGACTAATGACACACTGATGAAGAAAGCCTCCCTGCAATTTGAGGGAATGAAGTCATTGTGCATTAAATTATTTAGTAATAAACAGTTATTTTTAATCAACATTAGTACTAGTTATATGCTGCATCAGAAAACACTCTAACACTATATTCAATTCAGTTAAAATTATTGTCATGAAATCTGGCCTTTCAGACTTTTTTTTTCCCTTTTAAAAATGGTAGAGATGACTCAGCAAGCTATTTTATAATTATAAACTGTAAAGTCATGTGGCACTTATTTTCACATATACTCTTTGTACTTGTTACCTCATTTTCCAAGAATGCAAATTTTGATTCTTGTCTTGTGAAAGCCCACTAGTGGAATTACAAATAACAAATAATTCTAGATAGGAAATCAGTGACAAAACCCAGACTTATTAGCAATGGCTATAAAAGCATCAAAAATATATACTGAGCTTGTATGAAAGCATCCTTTTTGCCTGATGTATCAAGTTAACTTCTGGCAATATCAATTCACATCATTCCAGACATGGGAAGGATGGATAAAGGTCACCAAATCTGTTCTGTTTAGAAAGATGAGTGAGAATCATCTGAAGACTGTTGGGTGAAGGTTTACACAGGGAAGTGAGGGGACAAGAAGGGTCCTCAGAGGTGGTGACTACCAACTGCAATGACTTCCCAAATGAAAGGAAGGTTGACTATTGAGGAAAGAGTGGAATAGAGTAGGATGAGATGAAGTCTATCCTGAGAATACAGAAAGTACATGTGAGGAAAGAGCTGCAATTCAAGGTAATTTTGGGGCAAGATTTCTATAATACATCTCACAATGAACAGGTAACCTCAACTTTCATTAACAAATAATAAAATAAAGTAAAACAATAAATAAAAACTCAAGTCCTTGCCAATCACTAACAACTACAGAATAAACAAAAATCTGTATTTTCTAAGCCATCTCTCAATTTACCAAAGGAATATTAATAGAAACTACCTCACCAATTAAAGGGGGAGATTTCTCTATTATCCATCTTGAGCTTTTTAATTATATTTATGTAATAGTTGTTTTAAAAATTTATAAAGTCTCTACAAAGAATTTTGGACTCTAGGGAGGAAAATAAATTGAGATAGATTGAAACCTCTTTATAGAGACCTGTTACTTTTAATGTTCAGTTCAATTCAGTTCAGTCGCTCATTCATGTCTGACTTTTTGCAACCCCATGGACCACAGCACACCAGGCCTCCCTGTCCATCACCAACTCCCAGAGTTTACCCAAATTCATGTCCATCGAGTTGGTGATGCCATCCAGTCATCTCATCCTCTGTCATCCCCTTCTTCCGCCTTCAATCTTTCCCAGCATCAGGGTCTTTTCCAGTGAGTTAGTTCTTTGCATCATGTGGCCAAAGTATTGGAGTTACTTATTATTTATTAAAGGCAGGAATTCTAGCACAGTGCCTGGGTTAATGCAGATAATGTTCCTTTCTAGGCTTTTATTAAATTTTCATTCCTTTCTGTTTGGATCCATCTTCAGCTAGCAAGGTTTTCAAAGTATGAAGTTTAGACATTAAAAAAAAAAAGAAGAGCTATAGTCATAAGAAACTTCTATGTACACACAATGTACACCTATGACTAATTCATGTTGATGTTTGACAGACGCAACAAAATGCTGTAAAGCAATTATTTTTCAATTAAAAAATAAATAAATTTTAAAAAGAAAGGAACTCTGGAGGAAGAAACATCTTCTCTTTCTAGATATAGTAGGTGATAAACTTCATACAGGAATGAAACACATTTGCCCTTGTCAAAGTGACAGCCAGCCTGGAAACTGAATATACTCATATAACCTGGTTAAATATGATAGGTAAGCCTTTTTATTCCCATACAAGTGAATAAGTAGTTGATTCACTGTACTAAGCACTATAATTTGTGATAAACAATCCAGTTACTTGTCTACTAAAAGCTTCCTTGAGAAGTTGGAAGTTTGTGTCTGTCTTCTCTACCAGTGTTACTCCCTCAGTGGTGTCTGACTCTTTACGACCCCATGAACTATAGCCTGTCAGGCTTCTCTGCCCATGGAATTCTCCAGGAAAGAATACTGGAGTGAGTTGCCATTTCCTTCTCCAGGAGATCTTCCCAACTCAGGGATCAAACCTTGATCTCCTGCATTACAGGTGGATTCTTTACTGTCTGAGCAACAAAGGGATCACTCTTATTTATATGAGATATATAAATATCTCATATGCCGAAGAAAGAATTTAACATAACTTCAGGAATAGATTTTTTCACATCTTATTTGCTATTTTAGAAATGTGGTAGGAGCTTATCATAATAAAAGTTATTATTAGGTAGACTTGGCTGGGTCATAAATTAAGCATGCCTGTAAAATATAGTTTCAAAATAATAATACGCTCTATCAAAAGTAGTACACTTATATAATTCTATGACTACTATCTCCAAATAGTTGTGTTCAACCTTGGAATATTTTTTCTTTTACGGTTAGAACACTGTAGAGAATTTAGATTCTAGGAAGATATCTTCTTTTTAATAAATTAAATGCTGAATGATCTTTCAGATTAACAGTCAACATCTGTTATCCGTAATTATTGTCATCACTAATGAAAACAGGCGAGCTATTAGCACAGAGTGAGTCAGTCTAGTACGTTTTACTTTTAAATTGGGTGAACCAAAGCATTTTCAGGTTGTCATCTTTCTCAGCATAAAACATTTCAAAGGATTTTCTGACTATTGAGAGAGTTCTTCCTCAGCAGCATGTGAGTTCTGCCTGAGCACCGTAGGTCCCTCACTCCCTTGTAGTAGCTAACTTTGAAAAGAACAGGTGTCTACAGTGGTTTTAGCAGCTTCAATGGAGCTTTCTTCCTTTGCACTAGTAAGTACACTTTCCTGAGCTTTGTCTTTTTTCACTACGGATCTTTTGAAAGTTCACATCTAACAGAAATACTTAAAAATCAGAATTAAATGTAATAATATTAATTCAGCTTTTCTTTAGAACTTTTGCCTACTACCTTAATCTGCACCCTGTTTTTAACATCAACAAACATTATGTCATTTAAAAGAACTGGGATTGGAATTTTGTCTTTGTAATGTTCCACAATAGTTAAGTATAATTTAAAATTTACAGAAAAGTTTCAAAGATAGTGCATAGGGTTCCTATATTCCCCTCACTCATTTACCCCTATTTTAAACTCCCTCAGTTCAGTTCAGTTGCTTAGTCGTGTCCAACTCTTTGCGACCCCATCAACTGCAGCACGCCAGGCCTCCCTGCCCATCACCAACTCCCAGAGTCTACCAAAACCCATGTCCATCGAGTCGGTGATGCTATTCAGCCACCTCATCCTCTGTCGTCCCCTTCGTCTCCTGCCCCCAATCCTCCCCAGCATTAGGGTCTTTTCCAATGTGTCACATTTTCACATGAGGTGGCCAAAGTACTGGAGCTTCAGCTTCAACATCAGTCCTTCCAATGAACACCCAGGACTAATCTCCTTTATGATGGACTGGTTGGGTCTTCTTGCAGTCCAAGGGACTCTCAAGAGTCTTCTCCAACACCACAGTTCAAAAGCATCAATTCTTCGGCACTCAGCTTTCTTCACTGTCCAACTCTCAAATCCATACAGGACCACTGGAAAAACCATAGCCTTGACTAGATGGACCTTTGTTGGTAAAGTAATGTCTCTGCTTTTAAATATGGTATCTAGGTTGGTCATAACTTTCCTTCCAAGGAGTAAGCGTCTTTTGATTTCATGGCTGCATTCACCATCTGCAGTGATTTTGGAGCCCCAGAAAATAAAGTCAGCCACTGTTTCCACTGCTTCTCCATCTATTTCCCATGAAGTGATGGGAACAGATGCCATGATCTTAGTTTTCTGAATGTTGAGCCTTAAGCCAAGTTTTTGACTCCCCTCTTTCACTTTCATCAAGAGGCTTTTTAGTTCCTCTTCACTTTCTGCCATAAGGGTGGTGTCATCTGCATATCTGAGGTTGTTGATATTTCTCCCTGCAATGTTGATTCCAGCTTATGCTTCTTCCAGCCCAGCGTTTCTCATGATGTACTCTGCATACAAATTAAATAAGCAGGGTGACAATATATAGCCTTGACGTACTCCTTTTCCTATCTGGAACCAGTCTGCTGTTCCATGTCCAGTTCTTCTTCTTTTTTTTTTTTTTTTCATTTCTTTAAAAATAGTAACCTTGCAGTAGAGAAACCTGGCAGACAGCACCTTAACCAAATAATCAAGGTTGATATTGCCAGTAATTAGACATGACAGTATCACGTAACCCTGATAAAGGATGCTCTGAGAAGGACATTGGCTCTGTGAGGTTTTTCTCCAAAATTTATAACATCAATCTGATAATGAGAGAGCATCATACAAACTTAAATTGAGGGACAGTTTACAAAATTTCTGATTAGTATTATTCAAAAGTGAGACAAAGAAGGATTGAAGAACTGTCAGAGATTAGAGGAGACTAAAAGAGACATGACAGCTAAATGCAATATAGGAGCCTAGATTGGATCCTGGATCAGAAAAGGTATACTAGTGGAAAACTGCTGATGTCCTGATTAAATCTATGTTCAGGTAAAAGTATGTATGAATGTTAATATCCCAGTTTTGAAAAATGTACCATGGCTACATGCCAACATTAGGGGAACCTAGGAAGAAGGTATACAGGAATTTCTGTGTAGGTGTATAGGAAGGGTGTAAGGAATACAGATTTATGCTATCTTTGCAACTCTTCTATAAGCCTAAAATTATTTTTTATTTAATTAAAAAACTAAAAACTGTATGTAAATAATACACAAATTAGTTCTCTTCTTCCTACAACTGAACTGTGCCTTCTGGAAAGTCCTGTTAGGTATTAATACTCTGTGGTATAACTTAATGAACATAATCCCTAAGTATAAAATCTTCTCTTAAGAAAGACAAATACTATTAGATCATAAGCTCCTTGAGAGCAGGGACCATATTTTATTTATCCTGTGTGCTTGATGCCTGACACATGGTAAATACTGACTACTTAATAAATGCCTATTGATGGGATGAGATGGGAGAAGGGCATTGAAGCATGTTAATTGTCATGTGTCTAATCAATCGCCAGCCCAGGATTGATGCTCGGGACTGGTGCAGCGAGATTTCCCGGGGGGGGGAGGGAGGAGGGAGGGGGGACCCGGAGGGGAAGCATATGTAAACCCATGGTGATATCATGACAATGTATGGCAAAAACAATAATAAAAAAAAAAATAAAAAATAAAAAAAAATAAAATAAAAAAAATAAAAGAACTGGGAAAAATTGATCACGAATGAAATAGAATAGAGAGCAGAGCCACTGTGGAAATAATTTCTCTTAGCTATTCTGTTTTCGCCACCTTGCTGATTTGTTTTTAAATAGTTAAAAACAAGACTAGATGTGCTGCTTAATGATTCTGATAGAACTGTTTTCACTGAGAAGGCATAGCTAAAAGATGCCAGCAGGGCTTGCAAGTCAAAAATATGAAGAGGAGGAGAAGGAGGAGGGGTTGGGGCATGGGGAAGAGGAGAAAGGAGTGGGAAACAGAAGAAGAGGAAAGGATAGGAAGAAGAACAACACAAAACATTTGGGAAAATCTCATGAATTAATAGAAATCTTCTTCAAGTTCCATGGCATTTCTTTTCAAGAGAAGCGAAAATGATACCCAGCTGTGGTATGGACTTCTCACAGGAGTTCTGTTCTCAGGAAGCTGGAATGAGGCTAACCAATTCTGGAAAAATTGAGTTAGTTTGTCAGAATTGCAGAGGGACCAGAGAAGGTCAAGCTGAATCATAAAACAGAAACATTTAATAAAAGGAAAGTTTAAAGACATTTTGTTAGTAAAGCTAGAAAGCATAAAAGAAAAGGGTAATTGTGTTAGACTGGATCCTCCAAGAGCTGTTGCCAAGATAGGCTGAAACTAGCAAACAGTTTATTAAGTCTCTGCAGCAGTTGCTAAAGAAAATATGAAGGGAGCCTAAGAAGGCTGGAAGAGCTTGTAGACCACGATGCAAGTCTGACCCTGAGTGAAGGAGAGGGGAGGAAGGTTGAATGCAAGCATCCTTGACTCCTGGGCAGTCTAAGGGATGTCTGGCAAGGCTTGTCAGGTTGCCTCCAAGCCAGAGTCAGATGTCAGATGTGTCTCCTGGGTGTACTAGCATCATCTCTGCCTTAGTGTCCCTGACCTCTATCAACTGATTGTTCATATCCCTAGACATTAACAAGTGATACAGAAATACATTTGATGCTTACTCAAATGTATCTCTTACTCCAGACCCCAGAAAGCCTCTGATTTTCAGCCTTTTTTCTTCCATGACCTGACTAGGTGGTCAGTAAGCTCTCCCTACATTAGGCCTCTTCTCTTTTCACAGGTCCACCATTAGTCATTTCCTCATTCCCAAATAAATCAGAACTGGACTTCCGCCATCATGCCACACATTCCACCTATCCGCCCATTCTGATAGTGTGCCAGGATAATGATTCGGGCCTCTGGGCTCAAGATAATCTTGTACCCTATGTTTGTAAGTCCTCAAAATGTTTGGCTATTCCATCATTCCTCAGTTTACAGTCACCCAATAAATAGGTCCTTTTATGGAGAGTCTTGAGAATTATCATGGTATAAACTTATCACAGTGTTACAAGGTCTTTCTTCTAGGTACTTAAGCATCATTTTAGTCTTTATTCAGATCTGAGATTGTAGATTTTTATTGGGTGATCACCTTCTCTCACCTTTAGCACCTTCTTATGTGCCTGTATATTTTGCTGTTAAGTTCCACATTCCTTGGCTACACCTCCGAACTTGGGGGTTGGCAGTTATGACATCATGACTTCTGAGAATCAAACCCCATCATTTGGCCTTGATTATTTCAGGGCCTAAGATCCCCACGAACCTTAATGAGCTCAACTTTGTTACCTATTCCCCTAGGTCTTGGGGCCCAGGCTTGTAGAGGATAGCTACTATTAATACAGATCTTTTTAATGATTCTGGGAACCTTTCTGATTTAATGATTTCTGATGGCCTTGGTGAGTGCATTGTCCTTTGAGTCCTCTTATGTTAATAGAACATAATATTCTGCTGTGTCATCTGGCCTTATTTAGCATATTCACTGTAGCATGTCCATGTCCCTCAGTCTCTTTATTCCTTTCTCTACATTTACCAGGATAGGGGAGTCATTTCTATCTCACTGTGATTAGTGATCTTTCTCTCTCCCTCTTTTTTTTTTTTTCTAGGCTTCTAAGAACCACTTCAGCAGCAAGATTTCCCTATTCTCTTAGGTCCTATGTCCTGAAGATGACCCTCAAATTAAAGAATTTCTGATACCCAGTCTTATGTTCTAGCCCATTAATCATTCACATTCCAAGTCCAATCCCAGGAACACTCATCTGGTTCCTGCTGGTAACAAGTGGCTAACTTTTTGCATTTTTAAAGTACCTAGCCCAACAGATCCCAGCAGGGTTTTGCTTGGAGTTTAATCCTAGTTGCTGGCCTGGATGCTAGAATGGAGGTGGAAGAAGTTCCTCAGGAGCAGCCTGCTGCCTTCCTGGGGGAGAGGCTTCTTCAGCATTTGCTGGGATGATAGAAATTCTAGCATCGATTGAAAAGTTTAGGCTACCTCTGCAAGCCCAAGGAGTCCTGGGTGTATTGCAGAGCAAACATCTTCAAGGCTTTCCATATAGATGTCTTCATCCCATGCTTTGGGACTCTGGATATTTTCCCACCAGGTCCCTGACCTTCATATACAGACTGGCCAATACAGAACGTTCAAATGTCTTTGGAGTTCTGCTACACAAACAATTACATATTCACTTTGCTTCCTCACTATGTCTGCCCTTCCACGTTGGGAGAGACGCTACCACAGAGGCCCTTTGGATCCCACACTTACCCATTAGGTGCTTGTTAATAGATCCTCAGACTCTCATTATCTTTCTGCAGGGTAGCAATACAACTTTAAAGTAATCAGCCAACTTGGCTCTCTCTGTAAGTATTATTCCCATAATTTTCAAATGCGTGCATCTTGCATAGAACTCCCCTCCACCAATATATTTTTCCTGGCTCACCATCATGAAATCTTTAACAAATATTCTACCATCTTTTGTCAGTCACTGTCTGTACCTCATTTATCAACCAGAATGGAGTCTTCTTTATTTATCAGTTGGTGGGTGAGCCGATTCTAAGTCCCAATTTACTGCTTATGTTCTGGAACTGCTCCTGATATCACTTATTAGTCCAGATCCTCTGAGAAGCAGAGGAGAAGGTGGAATTAAATATGAAAGAATTTTACTAGGAGGAAACTCTGAGAGGAAATGAGGAGGGAGCCCAAGAAAGCTGGAAGAGCCTTGAGGCCACAATGTAAATCTGACCAAATGTAGGAAAGCAGGAAGCAGAGGGGAGCAGAAGTGCCCTGGGCAGCTGTGTGCCCTACTGTAGTTTCAGCAAGGTCATCAGCAAGCCCCAGGTCAAAGACTCAGGTCTCCTAGCATTGGGCCTGCTTCAGTATACCTGCCATGATCAGTCATTGGCTAGAAGCAGTTTCTGGGGTGCTGTGAGGCTTGGGCGCAAGTGTGGTAACAGATTTCAAAGCACAAGACGTGGTCGATTTTGGTCCCTGCTGTTGGGAATCTGCAACTTCCACTTTTAGGTCCACCCTGACTAAGAGAGGAAAGGCAAGATATCTGTAAGAGTAGACTCTGTTCTGATGTGCATCCTTAAAGAAATTATGGTGTTAATTTAACCAAATATGGTGTGTCAAAATAGGAGTGGAAGGGGTCATGTAAAACTAATATGGTGTATATAAAACGAATATGTCTTTATATAAGCACTAGGTTTGTCTTTTTGTAAGAGTAAGGGTTTCTCTTTAACCTCAGTAATTCTGACCCTCTAATCTTCAAAAGGAGATCCAACCAGTCTGTCCTAAAGGAAATCAGTCCTGAATATTCATTGGAAGGACTGATACTGAAACTGAAACTCCAATACTTTGGCCACCTGATGCAAAGAACTAACTCACTGGAAAAGACTCTGATGCTGGGAAAGATTGAAGGCGGGAAGCGAAGGGGACAACAGAGGATGAGAAGGTTGGATGGCATCACTGATTCAATGGACATGAATTTGAGTAAGCTCTGGGAGTTGGTGATGGACAGGAAAGCCTGGTGTGCTGCAGTCCATGGGGTTGCAAAGAACTGGACATGGCTGAGTGACTGAACTAAATCTTTAAAAAGATTTTATGCAAATTCAGGTTCTTTTATAAGGTAATTAGTGTACAGTATTGGCCAGTATTACAGTGATGTAATGCTTACTTATTGCTAAATTGTATATTGAGCTTTTTGTTTAAAATAATGTATTTCAGTAAATCCAGTTTGAGAAATGTTGGGATAGAAAATTATCTCTTAGAGGGGTTTAAAAATTTATATTTTTAAGGGCAAGGTATAAGGGTTTTATGCTGCTGATTTTATGATCCTACAAGTTGATTTTAATTCTTTTAATACATGTCCAGAATATAAACTTTATCATTCATAGTCAATAAGAACATATTAGCCTCAAAACATGCATCTCTGTTAATGTCAGTTTTTAAGATGACATCTTGCAAGCTCTCTAACTGTTTTTGTTTTTTTTCCTTTAAGATGATCAGCCACTTAAACAGCTCAGAAGGCTTTGTAAAATTACTGGGAACATATGATATCCTAGCCGCTAATATTTACAAGTTTCAAGAAAAGTTATTTCCTTTTTATCCAATTATTTAGGAGACTAGAAGTATTTACTTAATTATTGGATATCTGGACTACCAACTGGATCCTTAGAATGACAAATTTAAACCCTGGGAACTGAGAGACTGCTATACAGGGATTGAACAGGGAAGCAGTTTCTGTACACTCTGGAATTTGTCTTTTAAATGCTTGGAAATAAACAACATTATATCTTTTTAATAGAAAGGAAAAGCACCCAAAAGAATCCTCCCTTGCAGAAACCTTTCATTGCTTCAAGATCCTTTAGAATTATGGTGTCTCCAAAGTGATTTATTATTAGATGTTCTGAACCACCTAAATCAATGTTATCTTGAAGTTCAAACAGATCAGGTAAGAGGAACCACTAAATAACATCAAAGCTGTTGTAAAGAACAACTCAGGAGAATGATAAAGGGGTCCTGAGATTTGATCCATGTGTATAAACAATACTGTGCCTGCCCCTTCTAATCATAATGTAAAATTGTTTTCAAGGGAAAAACTTACTCCACTAACTCCACTATTACATGTTTCTTGTCATTTTAACATGGCAGAGCACGCTTGTAGCTCTGAGAATAAGAAACACTTTGGCATACAGATCTGAGAATGATTTATATATATATACACAAAGTTCTGAAAAAGCCATGTGAAGGCTGAATGATGTGCTGAGTGGTTTTAAAATATTTCATGAAGAATCTTAGAATTTTTCAAGAAAAGAAAATATTGTTTACCATTATAAGGAAAGTTGACAGAAATAACACTCAAATATGAACAAATTGAGTTCCAACTTATCTGATTTTTTAAAAATAATTTCAGACCTAGAAGGACATTTCTTTTATATATCTCTGGTTAAGATATTGAACAAAATATGTTTCTGTTTTCTTTCAACATCGGGTTCTAGTGTCAGAGAAGTGAGTGACATTTTCTGACTGCCTCTCTGACTTCTTTTTCACAAGACTCAAGCGCTCTTGCTGTTGACATTAAATGAAGTGGAGAGCAAAAGAGACACTGATGAAAAAACTCTCTTCAAAAAGTTTAATTATCAGTATTCCTCACAATCATTCATACAATCCTTACAATCAGTTAAGTCTTCAAATAGCATATCAGTTCAGTTCAGTCACTCAGTTGTGTTCGACTCTTTGCGACCCCATGAACTGCAGCACTCCAGGTCTCCTTGTCCATCACCAACTGCAGGAGTTTACCCAAACTTTTTCACTCTCCTCTTTCACTTTCAGCAAGAGGTTCTTTAGTTCCTCTTCACTTTCTGCCATAAGGGTGGTGTCGTCTGCATATCTGAGGTTATTGATAGTTCTCCTGGCAATCTTGATTCCAGCTTGTGCTTCTTCCAGCCCAGCGTTTCTCATGATGTACTCTGCATGTAAGTTAAATAAACAGGGTGACAATATACAGCCTTGAAGTACTCCTTTTCCTATTTGGAACCAGTCTGTTGTTCCATGTCCAGTTCTAACTGTTGCTTCCTGACCTGCATGCAGGTTTCTCAAGAGACAGGTTAGATGGTCTGGTATTCCCATCTCTTTCAGAGTTTTTCACAGTTTATTGTGATCCACACAGTCAAAGGCCTTGGCATAATCAATAAAGCAGAAATAGATGTTTTTCTGGAACTCTCTTGCTTTTTTGATAATCCATCGGGTGTTGGCAATTTGATCTCTGGTTCCTCTGCCTTTTCTAAAACCAGCTTGAACATCTGGAAGTTCATGGTTCACATATTGCTGAAGCCTGGCTTGGAGAATTTTGAGCATTACTTTACTAACATGTGAGATGAGTGCAGTTGTGCAGTAGTTTGAGCATTCTTTGGCATTGCCTTTCTTTGTCTGATATTATTCATCTCCATCTTCTTCACAGTTGAGCTAACCATTTTACAATGTAGGTTTCAGAAGTCAAATAGAAGCATATATGTCTTAGGCTTTTTAGAAATATATTATATCCTCCTCCCAATAGAAAATTGTCCCTGGTAAACTTGAAAAGGCCTCTTTATTTTTTTAATGTATAAACTTTTATCTGGAAATAATTTCAGACTTACAAAAGAATTGCATGAATAATACTATCACAAAGAACACATTTTTCTCAGGATTTATCTGTTAACATTTTGCCATTTGCTCTATAATGTGTGTTCTTTTTTCCTGTCTCTCTCTATATATAATCATGTATAATATGTATATATTATTTGATTGTTTCTTTTCTTTCTGTCATAACAAATTGTTCAGAGTTATGCTTATCTAGCATGTAGCACATACATGCAAATACACATACATGCAAATAAATACATGCACACAATACATATACATATGTACTCATTCTGCTCATGACCTTATCCATGCTTTACTCTTAGCTAGAAATTATGAAGCACTCATGGCTATATGAGAGATATTTGTGAAAATATGAAATATCCATGAAATACATAATGTTAGTTGCTTTAACAACATCTTCCCAGTCATCTTTGGATGAATCTCATCCGTGTGTTATCTTGTTTCTCTTTCTTTTCTGTAAGGTTTTTATTTTTCCCTCCTATTTTTTTTTCATTTTACTGTTTTCTTTTTATTGTTTCATCTCCAAAGATTATACCTTCTTAATATATATAATTCTGTTCCAGAAGCAGTGCATCTTTGAGGCTGCCACTTCTGGTCCTATATACTTTCAAGGTTTCCTTGCATGCTAGGTTGCTTCAGTGTGTCCAACTCTTTGCAACCCTATGGACTGTAGCCCACCGAGTTCTTCTGTCCATGGGATTCTCCAGGGAAAAATACTGGAGTGGTTTCTGTGCCCTCCTCCAGGGGATCTTTCCAACCCAGGGACTGAACCTACATCTCTTTTGTCTTGAGCATCAGCAGGCGGGTTCTTTACCACTAGCATCACCTGAGAAACCCTTCAAGTCCCTTTCCTGTGGTCAGTTCTATGGATTAGCAAGTTCTGACATATGCTCAGTATTTTATCATTTATTTTTGAGCATTTTCTTTCTGAGAAGGATTTTTGTTTATGCCTTGAAAGGATTCAAATGAGCCTCCCAAAATATGCCACTTTGTCATGTGTATTACTTTGAGCTGAAGTCAGTCAAGGCACAGAACACTCAGAGTATTTATTCCCTGTTAACTGCCTGAAGGAATTTTGATAGAGGGCTTGATTCAGGAAGAGAGCTGTCACCAGAGATAACTACAAGGAATATGGACTATATATGGTAAGTTTGGGGGAGGCTCTGTAGGGCCTGGAGATCAAATCCTCTTTGTCCAATTGTCGCTGCATGGCATGGCATAGCAAACATTTGTTTACTGAACATTTGTTCTTATCATCTTTCTGTGGATGAGGCAAGAATATTGAAGTGGGTTATCATTCCTTACCCCAGGGGATCTTCTGACCTAGGAATTGAGCCCATGTCTACAGCACCTCCTGCACTGGTGAGCAGATTCTTTACCACTGTCCACCTGGGAAGCCCAGACTCCTATCCATTTGCCTTAGCTTCAGTTCAGTTCAGTTCAGTTGCTCAGTCATGTCTGACTCTTTGCGAACCCATGGACTGCAGCAAACCAGGCCTTCCTGTCCATCAACAGCTTCTGGAGTTTACTCAAACTCATGTCCATTGAGTCAGTGATGCCAGCCAACCATCTAATCCTCTGTTTTCCCCTTCTCCTCCTGCCTTCAATATTTCCCAGTATCAGGGTCTTTTCAAATGAGTTAGTTCTTTGCATCAAGTGGCCAAAGTATTGGAGTTTCAGCTTCAGCATCAGTCTTTCCAATGAATATTCAGGATTCATTTCCTTTAGGATGGACTGGTTGAATCTCCTTTCAGTTCAAGGGACTCTCAAGTCTTCTTCAACACCACAATTCAAAAGCATCAATTCTTCGGTGCTCAGCTTTCTTTATCATCCAACTCTCACATCCATACATGACCACTGGAAAAACCATAGCTTTGACCTGATGGACCTTTGTTGACAAAGTTTGTCTCTGATTTTTAATATGCTGTCTAGGTTGGCCATAACTTTTCTTGCAAGGAGCAAGCGTCTTTAATTTCATGGCTGCAATCACCATCTGCAGTGATTTTGGAGCCAAAAAAGACAAAGTCTGTCACTGTTTCCACATCTATTTGCCATGAAGTGATGGGGCCAGATGCCATGATCTTAGTTTTATGAATATTTACTTTTAAGCCAACATTTTCACTCTACTCTTTCACTTTCATCAAGAGGCTCTTTAGTTCTTCTTCACTTTCTGCCATCAGAGTGGTATCATCTGCATATCTGAGGTTATTGATATTTCTCCTGGCAATCTTGATTCCAGCTTGTGCTTCCTCTAGCCCACCATTTCTCACAATGCTTTCTCATGAACGTTTCTCAGCACTTCTCATTCTTAGCTTAGAATGTCATATAAGCCACAATTGTCTAATTGTTGTGGGTCTCATAGTTTTAGGGGAGCCCTCATTGTTGTTCAGTCACTCAGTCATGTCCGACTCTTTGTGACCCCATGGACTGCAGCATGCCAGGTTTCCCTGTCCTTCACCATCTCCCAGAGCTTGCTCAAATTAATGTCAGTTGAGGTGGTGATGCCATACAACTATCTCTTCCTCTGTTGTCTCCTTCTCCTCCTGCCTTCAATCTTTCCCAGCATCAGGGTCCTTTCTAATGAGTTGGCTCTTTGCATCAACTGGCCAAAATATTGGAGCTTCAGCCTAAGTATCAATCCTTCCAATGTATATTCAGGGTTGATTTCCTATACATCTATATTTAAATTTTTCTCCTGTTAATTTGTAGTATGTGAATTTGATGGTATCAGTCTAAGAACCAAGAGGCCAGAGGAAAGTTTTTCCCTCTTCTACAGCTTTGTCTCTTCATCTTCACTGTCCTCTTGTTCTTACCCAAGGAGAGTCGTTCACATTCTCTCTTTTGCTCCCTCACCCACAGGCTTGTAGTGCAGAATTGGAAGTGGGAGAGACATTGGAATTTTTGCTTTGTCTCTTTTATACTTACAGACAATTATAAAATTGCATTTCCCTGTCTCCCAATAATGTTTGAAGTATTGATTCTGTGTGGCTTATTTCTTCTCCCTGTTGATTTTATGGAGGCTGATAAATTAAAAATAGTTTCATGCTTTTTAAAAAAACCTTTAAAATATTATAAGCATAGAGTAAGTGTTTTCAGAGAAATTGTCATTCACATTTATATGTTTAGAGTTAGAAAGACATGTGAGCTAGATTGATTCAGTTAATTTGGGGGGAGTGACTAGTAGGTCAGAAAGTGAACCAGACCATGTGGCAGAGATGAGTACTATAACCAAATGGCAGAGGGCAAAGCAGGGATGCTGCAGGAGAGCAAAAACATAATGGCTCTGAAAAGCTCTGGGGAACAAGGATGTTTTTGATCATATCTTAAAAAAGAGGTTTTGAAAATCAACAGTGTTCAACACAAAGCTTCGGGGAAATGGTATCGTCAAGCTAGAGCTATGAGGAGGGGATATTCTGTGAATACTTGGTTTCTAGAAAATTGAAAATTGGTGAGTAGTGGCACATTCAGATTCGAGAGGCTAAGTAGGATAGTATCAGGATGAAAGTACAGTATGGAGAAAGACTAAAGACAGCTGGGATGCACCAATCCCAGGGCGGGATGAACTGTTCTTAAATGTTACGTAGAAATCACATATGAAGTAGTTTCAGTGAAGGCACGGAGTCTGCACTTTGAGTCAGAAGTTTAAACAATGGTCCAGGCAAAGTACCTTAGAAGAAACATGTCTCATCAATGGGCACTAAGGCAGACATAGGCAGAAGTTCCTGGTTGAGTCTATAGGGGAGGAAAAGCATTTTTTCTTTACACGTCTACATTTTCAACTGGGCTTTTGTAACAAAAGAGATTAGCAAGAGACAAGCAAAATTTTGACACATGTATTTCTATTTATATATACGTGGGAGAAATTCACTCATAAATAGTTAAAAGGGATGTTTCAGCCTGAGACTCTTATGCCATTTTAGGCTGAAAAAGAGGAGGCAGTGGACTTCTGGGCAAGAGGAGGCAAATTATGGGAAGGTAACCAGGAGAATATAGCCCAAAAGGGTAAGATTTGTTGTGCAGATTGAAGTGGTACCTCCTCCATTGATTAGTCTCTTGTGATTAAGAGTTATCCTTCTATTCTGGTTACAAAGAGAGAGAGATTTCCTTTACAAAATGTAAATTTCCTTTACAAAAGGGAAACTTGTCTTCTTTTCTAAGAGCTTGTCCTGTGCCAGCTATTTCTTGAAATAATCAACTCAACATTATCTTTATGTCAAAGAGGCATATTTTGGGATGATATGTTCTAGTTTACAAATCAAAATCCTCGTGTGTGGACATGTATAAGCTTTTGAAGATAAAGATTGGAATGGAGCCGGAGATCTACATCTAATCTACTGAGAGCTTTAGTCCTTTCCTTCAATAGCCTATAAATACTGTATGCAATACACCCTTTCTTGCCTCCGATACTGCAAAAGAGATATCTAATGTCAATGTCATCACTTTCTCCTTTGGGGTATAGTATGATACCTAGATCGGTGTCCTTCATTCACAACTCAGTGAAATCTCTCAATCTGTGGACCTAGTGCTCTCTTTTTAAGGATATTGTTTTTTATGATATCATTAATACCTTTCCTTCATCCTTTTTATTCTTCAGAAGTCCCCATTAGTCACTGTTCTCTTTTTCCTCAGTTTCCCGTCTCTCTATACGTTGCCTCCAGTCTGATATAGCTTGCTTGTATTTTGCCTTCTAGACCATTAAAGCACATTTCCATAGTGTCATCTCCAATTTCAGTGTATTTACTGAATTGTTAACCTAGGAACAGCAATGCTAAACCGTGGTACCTACTGAACTTTAATTTCCTAACGTTTTGCATTATTATTTTAAATCTGAGTGTTCATTTGTTGTTTATATGTGTTCTGTGTGTTGTGACTGACACTTCACAGGCTTAGAGGGAGAGCTAGGAGTAGTTCTCTAGTTTTAGCTCATTTGGGCTTGAGCATGATAATTGGAGGGTGTGTTTGCAAACTGCCTTTGCCAGTGTTGGTAGTTTGCAACCAGCTGGCTGCTTCTCTTTGAGACAAGGCCTCAGATTTAGAAGCCTGCATGATGCCCATTCCTAGCTGAAATACCTGGAAGAAGTCTACCTGTTTTCTAGTTTCTTCTAATTCTCACAGTCTCAGAGTCATGGAAAATTTTGCTCAGTTGTTCAACTCCTTTAGGTATTGTGGGGTGCAGGGGTCAGTCAAACCTACATAGAGTCATTGTCAAATGGTACCCTTTTCCTACCATGAAGAGGTGCTCTCTACAAATCTCTGAGTGCAGGTATCTTCCCAGAATATGCTACTTGCTGACTTATACATTGGGTCCCTGATAATGTCTCCAGGTGCTTGCTTAGAGCACCATGAAAAAAGGCCTGTACCAATTATCTGTAGTGAGATTCCCTTAAAGTCAGGTTACCTACTAAAATATAGGACATTCAATTAAATCTGAATTTTAGATACATAAATAATGTCTTTTTAGGAATATACAGTAAAAAAAAAAAAAAAGGATTCATTGTTTATCTGAAAATCAAATGTAACTGAATATCCCGTATTTTTATTTGCCATACTACCACCGAGTTCAAGTCTATCTTGCACATAGCTTCTTGTAAGGTCAGGCAGAAGGTTGATATAGAAGGAACACCTAAATTGGTTTCACCACCACTTTCCCAAATCTCTTTTTTCTGCAATTTTCTGCTTCCCTTTTCACTTTGCCTATCACATATATTCCCCACAATAAACAAGACCTTATGAGCTGACTCAGGAAATAAAAATAACTACAATAAAAGCTTTCCTCATTAGAATCATGTGCCTGTGAATATAAATATTTAAAACACTTTGGTTTTTTTCCCAGATCACTGATTCTATTTTCAGTATATTTGATTGCAAAGCAAAATCTAGCTATAAACTATTTTTAAGATAATTAACATTTAAATTTACAATTAAATTAACTATTTCAAGTGAATAATTAAAAAAACAAAGGGATACTAGATAGAAGGGAAACAAAGCAGTAAAAGAAGGAAAAGAGGAAAAAGAAAGAATGTAAATCAGTAGCAGATTATTGGAAATTTAAGTTTAAAGTCACTAAATAGCATAAAGAAATGCACAGTATAATAATAAAAGCACAGTTTATTAAGAAAATATATTAGTCATGTATTTATATCTTACACAAAAAATAGCTAAAAACACAAAGAAATGCAAGAATTTACTAGAAATATAACACAATAGAAGTCTTCCCTATGCCCAAAATTAGGCAAATTGAGTTACCACAGTGAAGTAACAGATACTTAGGAGAGGGAATTAGTTTTTAGAACTAAGTAGTTATAATGTCTATTGGTGAAAGGCCTGTGGAGCAAGAAGTGCTCTCATAGGGTAAAAAAAACCTTGTGGAAGATAAAGTGGTATAAAAAGTTGGAAAAACAACTGGTAGCATTTATTAAATTGAACTTTCAAAAATCTTTAGCCCAGCAACCTAATTAATGGTAATCTTTTCCATAAAATAAAAAGCATTAGTATATGAAGTCAGGTAAACATAAATATTTACTGTGGTATCATTTGCAAAAATTTAAAAAAATATGGAAATCAAATGACTGCCTCTCAAGAAGAAAATGACCAAATGCTACCCTCATCAAGGGATATGTCACTTGAAATGGAGGGAGTTACAGGAGTTACAAGCTGAGAAAGAAAATCAAGATGCAGAAAAATACATATAGCATGATATTTTATTTTTATTTATCACTTAATATGTACATTTATATAGGACTGAATGAACAAATGAAGAAGCATGGGTCAAAATATATATTGACCCAGTTTCTGTTTATGTTAATGAGTAAAAAGGAAAAAGAGAGAGAAAATGAAAAGGGAGACCCAAGAAGAAAAGGGAAATAATAAAAATACTACCTCACATTGAAAGCCCTTATAATATGATAACATGCATGAACTTGTGTAAAGATGTAATATACTGCCTTTTGTGTAGATAAATTAAATTGACTCATTCTCGGGAAAATCTCTGGATTCCTACCCAATATATACACATTATAGAAAAAGCATTCTAGATTTTTATTTCAGAGGTTACTTTTTCTCTGCCTTTTTTTTTTTTGTGAGTCCTGTTTATATATATATATATATATATATATATATATATATATATGTTTGTTGAAAGTCTGTGCCCTTAAGAGTCCCAGGTGAGGAGTAGAATCTACTGATCAGCAGAGGGGCTCACACTAGTGGCTTCTGTGTTGTTTGCTTCCTTTCTTTCTAAGCACTTCCTGCACAGCTCTGTGTCAGGTGTCGCGAAGTTCAGAGAACTGTATCATGCAATCCCAGTTTTGCAGGATCTTTTAATACAGTTGCAGAGACAAAGCATGTGCACTTAAAGTAGTGCAACTTTAGAATAAACCACTGCAAACTCTGGTTTAAGCCAGGGCATAACTGAGAAACGCATGCAGTCTAAATAAATAATAGTGTTTGTTATTGAATCCAAGCTCATACTGCTTGCCCCATGACAAGCCAATAAATTGAGAGATAAGTTGTTGAGGCAAGGAATAGTGATTTTCTTTGGAAAGCCCACAAACCAAGAAGATGGTGGACTAGTGTTCCAAAGAACAATGTTACCTGAGTTAGAATTCAGGTTTCTTTAATGCAATAAGGGGAGAGGATGTAGTTCACTGTGCAGATTTCATGTCAGAATCTTTCGTTCTTGCATCCATCCACTAGATCAGGTCATGATGTTCTATAAAATTCCAATCAGAAAAATATTATTCTATGTTCTGCAGAATTTTATCCCTGTTATACCTTTAAGGGGTGAAACCTTGAGAGTGGGCTATCCTGTATATTTCAGACTACAGGCGACATTCTTGGCTTGTAGCAAAAGCAATAGAGTACAACGACTAAAGTAAAAGATACAGATCCAATTTGGAGCCAGGTTTGTTCTTCCCTATTACTTGTTCACAAAAGGGAGAATTTGGGTTGGAGTAATCAGGAGAGAGTTCCATGAGGCTATTAGAACAAGGACTGGGTTTCTAAAACTTATGTCCAGGAAGTAGAAGAGTAGAAGGTATTCTATGTAGGCACATCTTCTGAAAAAGAAACTAATAGTCTGTAGAAAAGAATGAAGAAATACCACAAAGAAAAACATAGCATCATCTTATTTGATAAGGAGAATGTCTATCCTTCAAGGGATGACTCTTTGCTAAATAAACCTACATCCAACTGCTTTCTGCACAGAGGCTGGAAAATAGATATATTCAATGTTAGCATTCCTTGAGCAGAATAATAGCTAATACTTCTTGCATAATCTCTATGTTCCAGGAATTATATATATATATATATATATATATATATATATAGAGAGAGAGAGAGAGAGAGAGAGAGGCAAGTAAACTGAGTCACAGATAGGCTAATACACACTCGGGGTCACATTGCTGGTGAGGGGTAGAACTTGGATTGGCACCCAGTCTCCTAATCACTTTCTAAGTGCATTTTAACACCATATTACAAGGCAGCGGTAGAGTGGTTGTCTGACTGGATATGGAAATAGCTTCATTACATAAGAGTGTACATTTTAAAACATTTATAAAAATGAGATTCCACCTATGCAAACCAACTTCCTACTACATCAGAGAAATACCTTCAGGACCAATGGTAATTAGTAAAAGGAATCTTTAGATGCCTTCTATAAGCACTGTTGTGGGAATGTTGCAGGTTACACATGGCAAAATTATATACTTGCTATATTAGACAACTGTCAACCCATGGGGAGCTCATATTTAAACAAATTTAAAATAAATCAGTAATTACCTTTTTATGAGCTAACAAATCAAACAGTTTGCTAAATGGAAGACAAATCATCTTTGAAGCTCAGCCCTCAATCTCAGCTATAAATCCTACATTCAATTAAAAATACTCTGTTGGGTCTTTGTTTGGTTTAAAAACCAACTTTTTCTTTTTTGCTCTGAAGAGATTTAGATTTTTATCACCCACCACCCACCTTTATATATACTTGACATCAAAATAATGCAGCTTGATTTGTTCCATGAGTTTTTTCAGTGAAAGAAATATCAATATATCGAGTGATATTGTCAAGGTAATTTAAAACATGAGAAATATTATAATTAAATCTTTTGTTTGAAACGGTGGAGATAAAAGTGTCTGTGGAATCTAGAATAAGAAATTTCAAAACACAAAACAAATGAATAAACATAGCAAAACCAAAATAGAGTTATATCTACAGAGAACAGACAGGTAGCTGCCAGAGGGGAGGGCAGTAAGGGGAGGAAAGAAATAGGTGAGGAAGATTAAGAAGTACTAACTTGCAGTTGCAAATATATCTCTATCTATCAATCTATCTAATTTTTCTATTTTTTAGGCCTTATGCGGAGTTCTTTACATGTAGTATCCAAACAGGCCTGTTAGCAATACTAGGTGATAGTATAATTACCATCCCTAATGTAAATAGTGAAAAAAAAAAAGATTTGACACCAGAAGATAAGCCACTCAGGTCAGAAGGTGTCCATTACGCTGCTGGGGAAGTGCAGGGAGAAATTTCTAGTAGGTCTAGAAAAAAATGAAGCAGCTGTACCAAAGTAAAACAATACTCAGTTGTGAATGTGTCTGGTGGTGAAAGTCAAGCCTGGTGTTGGAAAGAATGGCATTGCATAGGAACCTGGCATGTTAGGTCCATGAATCAAGGTAAATGGACATGGTCAAACAGGAGATGACAAGAGTGAACATCGACATTTTAGGAATCAGTAACCTAAAATGGACAAGAATGGGTGAATTTAATTCATATGACCATTACATCTACTACTGTGGGCAAGAATCCTTTAGACAGTCTTTATAGTCAACAAGAGGCTGAAATGAAGTACTTGGGTGCAATCTTAAAAATGACAGAATGATCTCAGTTCATTTCCAAGGCAAACAATTCACATCAGAGTAATCCAAGTTTGCCCCAACCACTAATGCTGAAGAAGCTGAATTTGAACAGTTCTATGAAGACCTACATGACCTTCTAGAACTAACACCAAAAGAAGATGTCCTTCTCAGCTTAGGAAATTGGAATGAAAAAGTAGGAGATACCTAGAGTAACAGGCAAATTTGGCCTTGGAGTACAAAATGAAGCAGGGCAAAGACTAATAGAGCTTTGCCAAGAGAACATTCTGGTCATAGAAAACACCCTTTTCCAACAACACAGGAGACGACTCTATACATGGACATCACCAAATGGTCAATACTGAAATCTGATTGATTATGTTCTTTGCAGCCAAAGATGGAGAAGCTCTGTACAGTCAGCAAAAACAAGACCTCTAGCTGAAAGCGGCTCTGATTATGACCTCCTTCTTGCAAAATTCCGGCTTAAATTAAAGAAAGTAGGGAAAACCACTAGGCAATTTGGTTATGACCTAAACCAAATAGCTTATGATGATGCAGAGGTGGTGATGAATAGATTCATGGGATTAAATCTGGTAGACTGAGCTCCTGAAGAACTATGGGCAGAAGGTTATAACATTGTACAGGAAGCAGCAACAAAAACCACTGCAAAGTAAAAGAAATGCAAGAAGGCAAAATGGTTGTCTAAGGAGCCTTTGCAAATAGCTGAAGAAGAAAAGAGAAGCAAAAGGCAAGGGAGAAAGGGATAGATATACTCAACTGAAAATAGAGTTCCAGAGAATAGCAAGGAGGGATTAGAAGTTCTTCTTCTTCTTCTTTTTAAAATTTGTTAATTTATTTATTTTCTTTACATAATCGTGTTGGTTTTGCCATACATTGACATAAATCTGCCATGAGTGTACATGTGTTCCCCTTCCAGAACCCCCCTTCCCACCTCCATCCCTATTCCATCCCTCTGGGCCATCCTGATGTTCTCGCCCTGAGCACCCTGTATCAAGCATCAAACCTGGGCTGGCAGTTGATTTCACATAAGATAATTTACATGTGTCAATGCTGTTCTCCCATATCATCCCTCCCTTGCCCTCTCCCATAGAGTCCAAAAGACTGTTCTATACATCTGCGTCTCTTTTGCTGTCTCACATACAGGGTTATCATTACCATCTTTCTAAATTCCATATATATGCGTTAGTATACTGTATTGTTGTTTTTCCTTCTGGCTTACTTCACTCTGGATAACAGGCTCCAGTTTCGCCCACCTCAGTAGAACTGATTCAAATGTATTCTTTTTAATGGCTGAGTAATATTCCATTGTGTATATGTACCACTGCTTTCTTATCCATTCGTCAGTTGATGGGCATCTAGGTTGCTTCCATGTCCTGGCTATTGTAAACAAGGTGGCGATGAACATTGGGGTACACGTGACTCTTTCAATTCTGGTTTCCTCGGTGTGTATGCGCAGCAGTGGGATTGCTGGGTCATATGGCAGGTCTATTTCCAGTTTTTGAAGGAATCTCCACACTGTTCTCCATAGTGGCTGTACTAGTTTGCATTCCCACCAACAGTGTAAGAGGGTTCCCTTTTCTCCACATCCTCTCCAGCATTTATTGCTTGTAGATTTTTGGATGGCAGCCATTCTGACTGGTGTAAAGTGGTACCTCATTGTGGTTTTGATTTGCATTTCTCTGATAATGAGTGATGCTGAGACATTCTTCTTTAAAGAACAATTCAAAGAAATAGAGGGGACAAAGCAACGGACAAACAATTAATCTCAAAAATATACAAACAACTCCTGCAGCTCCATTCTAGAAAAATAAACAACCCAATTAAAAAGTGGGCCAAAGAACTTAACAGACATTTCTCCAAAGAAGATATAAAAATGGCTAACAAACACATGAAAAGATGTTCAACATCACTCATTATCAGAGAAATGCAAATCAAAACCACAATGAGGTACCACTTTACACCAGTCAGAATGGCTGCCATCCAAAAGTCTACAAGCAATAAATGTTGGAGAGGATGTGGAGAAAAGGGAACCCTCTTACACTGTTGGTGGGA
>ML664196.1:2537697-2760075 GCA_007570785.1 Antilocapra americana
TGGAGAGGATGTGGAGAAAAGGGAACCCTCTTACACTGTTGGTGGGAATGCAAACTAGTACAGCCACTATGGAAAACAGTGTGGAGGTTCCTTAAAAAGCTTCAAATAGACCTGCCATATGACCCAGCAACCCCACTGCTGGGCATATACACTGAGAAAACCAGAATTGAAAGAGCCACGTGTACCCCAATGTTCATTGCTGCATTGTTTACAATAGCCAGGACATGGAAGCAACCTAGATGCCTATCAACTGATGAATGGATAAGAAAGCTGTGGTACATATACACAATGGAATATTACTCAGCATTAAAAAAAAATTCATTTGAAGCAATTCTACTCAGATGGACGAAACTGGAGCCCATTATCCAGAGTGAAGTAAGCCAGAAGCAAAAACAACAATACAGTATATTAACACATATATATGGAATTTAGAAAGATGATAACGAGAACCCAACATGCGAGACAGCAAAAGGAACACAGATGTATAGAATAGACTCGTGGACTTTGTGGATGAGGGTAAGGGTGGGATGATATGGGAAAAGGGCATTGAAGCATGTTAATTATCATATGTCTAATCAATTGCCAGCCGAGGATTGATGCTCAGGGCTGGTGCAGCGAGATTTCCTGGGGGGGAGGGAGGAGGGAGGGGGGGTTCCGGAGGGGAAGCATATGTAAACCCATGGTGATATCATGACATTGTATGGCAAAAACAATAAAAAAAAAAAGAAATAGAGGGGACAAATAGAATAGGGAAGACTAGACATCTCTTCAAGAAAATTTGAACTCTTAAGGGAACATTTCATGCAAGGATGGGCATCAAGGACAAAAATGGTAAAGACCTACCAGAAGCAGAAGAGATTAAGAAAAGGTGGCAAGAACGAACAGCATAACTATACAAACAAAGTCTTAATGACCCAGATAGCCACAGTGGTGTGGTCATTAACCTAGGGCTGGACATCCTTGAGTGTAAATTCAAGTGGGCCTTAGGAAGCATCACTATGAACAAAGCTAGTGGGGATGATGGAATTCCAGATGAACTATTTCAAATAATAAAAGATGATACTGTTAAAGTGTTGCACTTAATACACCAGCAAACTTGGAAAACTCAGCAGTGGCCACAGGACTGGAAAAGGTCAATATTCATTCTAATCCCAAAGAAGGGAAATGCCAAAGAATGTTCAAACTACTGCACAGTTGTGCTCATTTCACATGCTAGCAAGTTTATGTTCAAATTCCTTCAAGCTAGGCTTTAGCAGTACATGAACTGAGAATTTCCAGATTGTCAAGCTGGGTTTGGAGAGCCTCTTGATCAGAATGAAAGAAGACAGTAAAAAGCTGAGTTGAAACTCAGCATTCAAAAAATGAAGATCATGGCATTATGCTCCCATCACTTCATGACAATTACATGGGGAAAAAGTGGAAATAGTGACAGATTTTATTTTCTTTGGCTCCAAGATCACGGCAAAAGTTAACTCTAGCCATGAAATTAAAAGATATTTTTTCTTTGGAAGGAAAGCTTTGACAAATCTCAATCACATGTTAAAAAGCAGAGGTACCACTTTGCTGACAAAGTCCATACAGGGAAAGCTATGGTTTTTCCAGTAGTCATATACATATGTTGTAACATAAAGAAGGCTGAACGCTGAAGAATTAATGCTTTGGAATTGTGGTGCTGGAGAAGATGCTTAAGAGTCCTGTGGCCTGCAAGGAGATCAAATCAGTCAATCCTAAAGAAAATCAACACTGAATATTCATTGGAAGGACTGATGAGGAAGCTGAATCTCCAATACTTTGGCCACCTGATGGAAAGAGGAGCCGACTCATTGGAAAAGAATCTGATGCTTGTAAGGACTGAAGGCCAAAGAAGAAGGGAGTACCTTTCTCTCAAAGGATGAGATGTATAGATGTTTAGAGGAGATGTTGAGATCACTGATTCAATAGACATTAATGTGAGCAAACTCCAGGAGATAGTGGAGGGTGGAGGATCCAGGCATGCTGCAGTCCATAGGGCCACAAAGAGTCAGACAAGACTTAGAAACTGAAAAATAATAACGGTGTAAAAAGATGCACTCACAAATTTAAACTTTGATGATTTATTTTGTGTCGGACATTGTGTTCCACAGGAGACAAATCTTTGAAATATAATCTCTGGGAAACACAGAGTCCCTATTTCCCTGTCTCTGTGGGAGGGGTGGAGCCTAAGCTTTATAAATTACAAATAGCTAACACAGATGGCCTAATTGTATTAACCAATTTCCCTCCTCTCCTAATGGTTTCCAGTGCTTGTCCAGCAGCTCATGCTGGTGGTTAAAATCTTTCTCACCTTTTTCTTTTTTCCTTAGGAATGGAGCTTAATTTCTCACCATTATTGCAACTGTCTTGAATGAAGTCTTCCTTACCCGTTAACTGATGAGGCACAATTATTTTCCTGCTAATTGCAGATCCACATACATGGAATACAGTGTGGTAAACCAAGTGATCAACAAAAAATTTTTGCAATGTATGTTCTGCAATCATGGCGAGCCACATGCTGCAAGGGAAGGAGGACTCTTTTATAGAAGGAAGAAGGAAGTTGGGAGAGGTATAGTAAACAAGGAAGCCATGGCTTCTCATTAACTGAGTTGGCACCAGGAAAGAAGGAATCTTCCTTCTTTCTTTTTAACCATGATATCCTCACAGGGTATGAGAGCTACCACTTCTGGTTTCCTCACATTATTTAACTGAGGCTTCTGTGTATTCACTTTTTTTTTTTAAGACATGCTATATATTAATTGAAATGTATCAAAAAAAGTCCCATATATCTACATAGATCTACAAGAGCTTGTGATCAGGATGATGAATGATTCTAATAAGACAGTAACCAATTCTAAATATTGACTAAGTAAATCTGAAAGAACAGCTAAGTGTTTTTAAATGCATACTGTTAAGAGGGGTTGTGTTATAATTATTGCTAATATATAAGTATTGCTAAATATTAGCATCATTGCCCAGGCTATTCTAAGTCCTTTAAGACTTTCATGAAAAGCCAAAATCACTAGCATTTGAAAGGATACAGAAAATGAAATAGAGAGGAAGGCATTGACGCCTTTGTTTATGGAGTATAGGAATTAATAACACATATTTTATAATGGTAAAGATATACCCATCTGAATGCAGAGTTTCAAAGAATATTAATGATAGATAAGATAGCTTTCCTAAGTGAACAATGCAAAGAAATAGAGGAAAACAACAGAATGGGAAAGACTAGAGATCTTTTCAAGAAATTAGAGATACCAAAGGAACATTTCATGCAAAGATGGGTACAATACAGGACAGAAATGGTATGGAACAAACAGAAACAGACGATATTAAGAAGAGGTGGCAAGAATATACAGAAGAGCTACATGAATAAGATTTTAATGACCCGAGTAACCGCAATGGTGTGATCAGTCACCTAAATCCAGACATCCTGGAGTGCAAAGTTGGTGGGCCTTAGAAAGCATCACTACAAACAAAGCTACTGGAGGTGATGGAATTCCAGCTGAGCTATTTCAAATCCAAAAAGATGATGCTGTTAAAGTGCTGCACTCAATATGCCAGCAAGTTTGGAAGACTTAGCAGTGGCCACAGGACTGGAAAAGGTCAATCTTCATTCTAATCCCAAAGGGCAATGCCAAGAATATTCAACTACTGCATAATTACACTCATCTCACACACTAGTAAAGTAATGCTCAAAATTCTCCAAGCCAGGCTTCAATAGTTATAAATGTTCAAGCTGAATTTAGAAAAGGCAGAGGAATCAGAGATCAAATTGTCAACATCCATTGGATCATAGAAAAAATGAAGAGAATTCCAGAAAAAAAAACATCTACTTCTGCTTTGTTGACTATGCTAAAGCCTTTGACTATATGGATCACAACAAACTGTGGAAAATTCTTAAAGAGATGGGAAAATTCTTAAAGAGATACCAGAACACCTTATCTGCCTCCTGAGAAACCTGTATGCAGGTCAAGAATCAGCAGTTAGAACTGGACATGGAATTACGGACTGGTTCCAAGTTGGGTAAGGAGTAGGTCAAGGCTGTATATTGTCACTCTGTTTACTTAACTTATATGCAGAGTATATCATACAGAATGCTGGGTTGGATGAAGCACAAGCTGGAATCAAGATTGTTGGGAGAAATATCAATAACCTCAGATATGCAGATGACCCCACCCTTATGGCAAGAAAGCAAAGAGGAACTAAAGAGCCTCTTGATGAAAGTGAAAGAGGAGATGGGGAAAAGCTGGCTTAAAACTCAACATTCAAAAAGCTAAGATCATGGCATTTGGTCCCATTAATTCAATGGCAAACAGATGGTGAAACAGTGGAAAGTGACAGACTTTATTTTCTTGAGCTCTAAAATGACTGCATCCATGAAATTAAAAGATGCTTGAACCTTGGAAAAGATGCTTGACCCTTGGAAGAAAACCTATTACAAACCTAGACAGCATATTAAGAAACAGAGACATTACTTTTCTGACAAAAGTCCATGTAGTCAAAGCTATGGTTTTTCCAATAGTCATGTATGGATGCGAGAGATGGACCATGAAGGAAGCTGAGTGCCAAAGAATTGATACTTTTGAACTGTGGTATTAGAGAGACTCTTGAGAGTCCATTGGACACAAGGATATCACACTAGTAAATCCTAAAGGAAATCAGTCCTTAATATTCATTGGAAGGACTGATGCTGAAGCTGAAGCTCCAATACTTTGACCACCTGATGTGAAGAGCTGACTCATTAGAAAACACCCTGAAGCTGGGAAAGATTGACAGCAGGAGGAAAAGGGAATGACAGATGATGAGATGGTCAGATGGCATCACTGACTCAATGGATGCAAGTTTGAGCAAGCTCTGGGAGATGGTAAAGGACAGGGAAGCCTGGCATACTGCAGTCCATGGGGTCACAGAGTCGGACACGACTGAGCAACTGACCAACAACAACATCTATTTTTACAGGTGGTCTCACTGAGGAACCTAGAAATATAGATGAGAAGCTGTTTTTTCCTTCCCTACATTGCCTTTTCCCCAGAGAAACAAGCTTTCCCATTTCAATAACCTCTGTAATCATAGACATCCAAGCCTTGAATGAAATTCACTTAACTAAAATATTCTCAGTATGCTTTTCCTGCTTAAGAACCTAGATTCTAAACCTAAGTGACTTCTTTTAAAAGGAACCCTCTTCTCAATGGGCCTGACAATGAAAGTATTCATTTAAGAGGGGCTCAGGACTCTAGAGACCTCTATTCTTTGATCCAGGCCAACCGCTGCTTCAGTAGAGCTTTGGTGTATATTCAGATAGATCATAAAATAAAATAAAATCTTAGGAAATATACCTCCACTCTGGCAAATAACATTTATCAGAAAGAGTAAAATGTTTACTTCTGGGACAGAAGTGATCTCATCTGTTAATACTGCTTCTTTTCAGTTCTCTCCTTTAGTTAACCTAATCAAAATTAATATCCAAAACAAGTTTTTAAAAAAGAAAGCTTGAGTAGAATAGGTGTTAGCTCTTCTCTAAATTTTTGGTAGAATTCAGCTGTAAAGCCATCTGGTCCTGGGCATTTGTTTTTTGGAAGATTTCTCATTACAGTTTCAATTTCTGTGCTTGCAATGGGTCTATTGATATTATCTATCTCTTCCTGGTTTAGTCTTGGAAAGTTGTACTTTTCTAGGAATTTGTCCATTTCATCCAGGTTGTCCAGTTTATTTGCATATAGTTGCTGATAATAGTTTCTTATGATTCTTTGTATTTCTGTGTTTTCTGTTGTGATCTCTCTGTTTTCATTTCTAATTCTGTTGATTTGGTTCTTCTCCCTTTGTTTCTTGATGAGTCTGGCTAATGGTTTGTCAATTTTATTTATCTTCTCAAAGAACCAGCTCTTGGCTTTGTTGAATTTTGCTATGATCTCTTTTGTTTCCTTTGCATTTATTTCTGCCCTGATCTTTAGGATTTCTTTCCTTCTACTAGCCCTAGGCTTCTAGTCAAACTCTTCCAGAAAATTGCAGAGGAAGGTAAACTTCCAAACTCATTCTACGAGGCCACCATCACCCTAATTCCAAAACCCGACAAAGATGCCACAAAAAAAGAAAACTACAGGCCAATATCACTGGTGAACATAGATGCAAAAATCCTTAACAAAATTCTAGCAAATAGAATCCAACAACACATTAAAAAGATCACACATCATGATCAAGTAGGCTTTATCCCAGGGATGCAAGGATTCTTCAATATTCGCAAATCAATCAATGTAATATACCACATTAACAAATTGAAAAATAAAAATCACATGATTATCTCAATAGATGTAGAGAAAGCCTTTGACAAAATTCAACATCCATTTATGATAAAAACCCTCCAAAAAGCAGGAATAGAAGGGACATACCTCAACATAATAAAAGCTATATATGACAAACCCACAGCAAACATTATCCTCAATGGTGAAAAACTGAAAGCATTTCCCCTGAAGTCAGGAACAAGACAAGGGTGCCCACTCTCACCGCTACTACTCAACATAGTTTTGGAAGTCTTGGCCACAGCAATCAGAGCAGATAAAGAAATAAAAGGGATCCAGATTGGAAAAGAAGAAGTAAACTCTCTCTGTTTGCAGATGACATGATCCTCTACATAGAAAACCCTAAAGAATCTACCAGAAAATTAATAGAGCTAATCAGTGAATATAGTAAAGTTTCAGGATACAAAATCAACACACAGAAATCCCTGGCATTCCTATACACTAACAATGAGAAATCAGAAAGAGAAATTAAGGAAACAATTCCATTCACCATCAAAACAAAAAGAACAAAATACTTAGGAGTATTTCTACCTAAAGAAGCAAAAGACATGTGTATAGAAAACTATAAAACATTGATGAAAGAAATAAAGAGGACACAAATAGATGGAGAAATATACCGTGTTCGTGGATTGGAAGAATCAATATAGTGAAAATGAGTATACTACCCAAAGCAATCTATAGAGTCAACTCAATTCCTATCAAGCTACCAGAGGTCTTTTTCAGAGAATTAGAACAAATAATTTCACAATTTGTATGGAAATACAAACAACCTCGTATAGCCAAAGCAATCTTGAGAAAGAAGAATGGAACTGGAGGAATCAACCTACCTGACTTTAGGCTATACTACAAATCCACAGTCGTTAAGACAGTATGGTACTGGCACAAAGACAGAAATATAGATCAATGGAACAAAATAGAAAGCCCAGAGATAAATCCACACATCTATGGGCACCTTATCTTTGACAAAGGAGGTAATAATATACAATGGAGAAAAGACAACCTCTTTAACAAGTGGTGCTGGGAAAACTGGACAGCCACTTGTAAAAGAATGAAACTAGAACACTTTCTAACACCATACACAAAAATAAACTCAAAATGAATCAAAGATCTAAGCATAAGACCAGAGACTATAAAACTCCTAGAGGATAACACAGGCAAAACACTCTCCGACATAAACCAAAGCGGGATCCTCTATGACCCAACTCCCAGAATATCAGAAATAAAAACACGAATAAACAAATGGGACCTAATTAAAATTAAAAGCTTCTGCACAAAAAAGGAAACTATAAGCAAGGTGAAAAGACAGCCTTCAGAATGGGAGAAAATAATAGCCAATGAAGCAATGGACAAACAATTAATCTCAAAAATATACAAGCAACTCCTGCAGCTCCATTCTAGAAAAATAGAAGACCCAATCAAAAAGTGGGCCAAAGAACTTAACAGACGTTTCTCTAAAGAAGATATAAAAATGGCTGACAAACACATGAAAAGATGCTCAACATCACTCATTATCAGAGAAGTGCAAATCAAAACCACAATGAGGTACCACTTTACACCAGTCAGAGTGGCTGCCATCCAAAAATCTACAAGCAATAAATGCTGGAGAGGATGTGGAGAAAAGGGAACCCTCTTACACTGTTGGTGGGAGTGCAAACCAGTACAGCCACTATGGAAAACAGTGTGGAGATTCCTTAAAAAACTGCAAATAGACCTGCCATATGACCCAGCAATCCCACTGCTGGGCATATACACCGAGGAAACCAGAACTGAAAGAGCCACGTGTACCCCAATGTTCATCGCTGCATTGTTTACAATAGCCAGGACATGGAAGCAACCTAGATGCCCATCAACTGACGAATGGATAAGAAAGCTGTGGTACATATACACAATGGAATATTACTCAGCATTAAAAAAAAAATTCATTTGAATCAGTTCTACTGAGGTGGACGGAACTGGAGCCTATTATCCAGAGTGAAGTAAGCCAGAAGGAAAAACAACAATACAGTATACTAACGCATATATATGGAATTTAGAAAGATGGTAATGAGAACCCTGTATGTGAGACTGCAAAAGGAACACAGATGTATAGAACGGACACGTGGATTTTGTGGAAGAGGGCAAGGGTGGGATGAATGGGAGAAAGATTTTGAAACATGTTGATTACCATATGTGAAATCAATCGCCAGCCCAGGGTTGATGCTGGGGGCTGGTACACCGGTATGTCCCAGGGGGAGGGAGTCAGGAGTGGGGAGGGAGGGGGTTCTGGAGGGGAAGCATGTGTAGACCCATGGTGGTTTCATGTTACTGTATGGCAGAACCAACACAATAAAGTAAAGGAAAAATAAATAAATAAATAAAAAAGAAAGCTTGTGAATTTTTTCATATTGGAAAGGTGAGACAACTTGAAAGTGATTTTCATTCTTTAATCAATGTGTCATGCACTGTTCTAGATATACAGGTACAAAATAAATAGGTTGCCCCAAGCCCTCAGACTCTCTAGAACAAGTTGCTTTCCTACATTTTCCTACTCAGGACATTTTTCCAGATCCTGTCTCCAGTTTCCTTTCCAGATATACTCTATTTCTGTTGGGGTTTTTTACCCCCTCAATTTCTGTCCCTTTCCATGAAAAGTCATTTTTACTTGATCAGGAGTCAAGAAAGCCTTCATATATAAAATGGACTTCCAACTGGTGTACAGTGAATGGATATTGCTAGGCAAACAGGGAAGGAAAGACAATGAAGATTTTAGGTAGAAAGAACTTCACTTTCTCATACAATATCAAATAGTCAGATTTATTTTGTGTATTTTAAGCAATTTAATATGACTGGAGTGGAGAATTCAAGAAGTGATAAGTATGAAAGTGTGACAAAGGAAGCAGGGGCTAAATTATTCTGATAAAACCTGTTTAAACTTACCAAAAGTCTGAAGAGTCAATCTTAATCTTGAATCAGTGAGCTTGGTCCTGCTCACATAGTTCAGGAAGGAAAAGAAAAACTAAATTTTGTAAAAAATTAATAAACCAAAACCTCAGTCAAATAGAATTGAGAGATGATGTTTGGAGGGTTCAGGAAAGCTCTTAAACTCTGTGGTGATACAAGATCCAACATGAAGAAGAAAAACTCATCTTGTTTCTGGCAAGGATTCAGCCAACAAAATACTATGGACTTTTTTTTTTTTTTTTCCACCATAGCCCTTCCAGCTTCTCCTTCTTCATAAAATCCTTCCATTCTCCTTTCCATTGCCTTGGGAGTTGTCATATTACAGACCCTGAATTGCAATTCTCTGCTGATCCTGAATAAACTTGCCTTTGCTGGAGAAATATCACCTAAATACAAGATTTATCTATATTATCTTATATAATTTTTTGAAAAATGAAGTATAGTTGATGTACAGTAGTGTGTCCGTTTCAGGTATAGGCAAAATGATTCAGTTATACATGTTTTTGGCCATAAAACTCTATTGCCCACTCTACATTCCTGACCTAATAGCAGACAGCTTTTAATTGAACCAGTACTATCATAGGGGACTCACTACTTCAAAGAAACAAAAACAAATACAAAGCAGAACGACGCAGTTCACTGTTAGCCAGCTCTGGTTGTCTGGTTATTCTTCATTGTCTGAGGTAGAATTGTACTCTGTGAACTTACTCTTCCTCTAGTGCTGGTCTGTCAAGCAAAACTGAATAAGCTTTCTTTATCCACATGACAACTTCTCTTAAAATTTTCATTTCCTTTGACTATTTTAAGAAGAAAGTTAAACTGTGGAAGAAAGTTTCTGCATTGCTCCAGAGACTGGCCTGGGTGAACTTTATAATTCTGTTACGCTACGAAGCAAGTATCATAATAAAACCTTGCAAGCACAATAATGAAAACAGCAACTACTTTTCCATGTTTGATGGACAGATGTCAAATACTTAGTGCTAATCTTTATGATAATCCTGGAGAGTTGTTTCATGTAGATTAGAAAATTAAGGTGAGTCAAATACTCATATCTGTGTAGCTGAAAAGGGATCAGCCCAAGATTGAGGTATAGTTTCCTAAAGATAAAAAACAAATGAAGAAAAGTATCTTAAAAAGAGAAAAGTACATATAAAACACAAAAACACATACTCATTTTGTATAGTGCTACAGCATTCACTCTCTGGTAGGTTAATTAACTTCTCATTTTAAAGATGTTTTAGATAAGCCTTAATGATTAATGAACATCAAATTGGAAAATATTGTGGGCTTCTAGACCATTCTTATTTTACCATTTTGACCTGAGATTCAAACCCATAGATTCCAGATATTTTAATTAGACACGCTCTTTAATGGATAGCAAGCATTAACTCGAACATTGCTTTAAACATTTTTTAGGAAATATAAAACATAGCTATTTTGTTTATAGTACTTTAACTGTTATTTAAAAGAGTGAAACAGGTAATCAAAACATTATAAATTAGAAGAGAATAAAGCAAAATTGCATTTGAGGAGGGCTTGCATCTTCCGAGGTTTGCGTTTCAATAAAACTTTGCAGTAACAATTTTTAATTTTTTAATTAATTGGTTTTAATTTGCTATCTTAGAGCTCTTGTATAATTATTATAATTAATAATTTAATTACTTTGTCAACAAAACATTGATTTTAAAATCTGATAGTGTCTAGCAATTTCTATATTGCTAGACTTCTTTATTACTCTAGAAGTATTGTTTTATTTAACTGTTCTAAATACTTTTACAATAGCCCCACTCATCAACAGAAAATTGAATTAAAGATTTATTGAACATGGCACCTCCTATCAGAACAAGACCCAGTTTCCCCCTCAGTCAGTTTCCCTCTCAATCAGTCTCTCCCATCAAGAAGTTTCCATAAGCCTCTTATCCTTCTCCATCAGAGGGCAGACAAAATGAAAACCACAATCACAGAAAACTAACCAAACTGATCACATGGACCACAGCCTTGTCTAGCTCAATGAAACTACGAGCTATGCCAAGTAGGGCCACCAACGACAGATGGGTCATGGAGGAGAGTTCTAACAAAATGTGGTCCCTGGAGAAGGGAATGGGAAACCACTTCACTATTCTTGTTTTGAGAACCCCATGAACAATATGAAAAGGCAAAAAGATATGACACTGAAAGATGAACTCCTTAAGTCGGTAGGTACCCAATATGCTACTGGAGAAGACTGAAGAAATAACACCAGAAGAATGAAGAGATGGAACTAAAGGAAAACAGAACAAAACAAAACACCCAGTTGTGGATGTGACAGGTGATAGAAGTAAGTCCAATGCTGTAAAGAGCAATATTGCATATGAACCTGGAATGTTAGGTCCATGAATCAAGGCAAATTGGAAGTGGTCAAAGAGGAGATGGCAAGAGTGAACGTCAACATTGTAGGAATCAGCAGACTAAAATGGACTGGAATGGGTGATTTTAACTCAGATGCCCATTCTATCTACTACTGCAGGCAAGAATCCCTTAGAGGAAATGCAGTAGCCCTCATAGTCAGCAAAAGAGTCGAAACGCAGTACTTGGATGAAATCTCAAAACCTACAGGATGATCTCTGTTAGTTTCCAAGGCAAACCATTCAATATCACAGTAATCCAAGTCTGTGCCTCAACCAGTAATGCTGAAGAAACTGAAATTGAATGGTTCTATGAAGACCTACAAGACCTTCTAGAACTAACACCTAAAATAATGTGCTCTTCCTTATAGGGGAGTGGAATAAATAAGTAAGAAGTTAAGAGATACCTGAAGTAACAGGCAAATTTGGCCTTGGAGTCAAAAAACGAAGCAGGGCAAAAGCTAACAAAAGGTTCACCAAGAGAACTCACTGGCCATAACAAACACCCTCTTTCAACAACACAAAAGATAACTCTACACATGGACATCACCAGATGGTCAATATCAAAATTGGATTGATTATATTCTTTGCAGCCAAAGATGGAGAAGCTCTATACAGTCAGCAAAAACAAGTCTGGGAGCTGACTGTGGCTCAGATCATGAACTCCTTATTGCCAAATTAAAACTCAAATTTAAGAAAGTAAGCAAAACCAATAGACCTTTCAGGTATGAGCTGAATCATGAGCTAAATCGTAAATCCCTTACGATTATATAGTGGAAGTGACAAACAGATTCAAGGCATTAGATCTGATAGACAGAGTTCCTGAAGAACTATGGACAGTGGTTCATAACATTCTACAGGATCAAGACCATCCCCAAGAAAAAGAAATGCCAAAAGGCAAAGTGGTTGTCTGATTAGACCTTACAAATAGCTGAGAAAAAAGGAAGCTAAAGGCAAAGGAGAAAAAGAAAGATATACCAATTTGAATACAGAGTTCCAAAGAATAGAGAGGAGAGATAAGCAAAGAAATAGTGGAAAACAATAGAATGGGAAGACTAGAGATCTCTTCAAGAAAATTAGAGATACCAAGGCAACATTTCATGGAAAGATGGGCTCAATAAAGGACAGAAATGGCACTGACCTAACAGAAACAGAACATATTAAGAAGAGGTGGCAAGAATTCACAGAAGAACTGTACAAAAAAGATCTTCATGACCCAAATAATCATGATGATAGGATCACTCACCTAGAGCCAGACATTCTGCAATGCAAAGTCAAGTGGGCCTTAGGAAGCATCACTACAAACAAAGCTAGTGGAGTTGATGGAATTTCAGTAGAGCTATTTCAGATCCTAAAAGATGATGTGTGAAAGTGCTGCACTCAATAGGCCAGCAAATTTGGAAAACTCAGCAGTGGCTACAGGACTGGAAAAGGCCAGTTTTCATTCCAATCCCAAAGAAAGGCAATGCATAAAGAATGTTCTAACTACCACATAATTCCACTTATCTCACTCATGTTAGCAAAGTAATGCTCAAAATTTTCCAAGCCAGGCTCAATGGTATGTGAACCATGAACTTCCAGATGTTCAAGCTCGTTTTGGAAAAGGCAGAGGAACCGGAGATCAAATTGCCAAAATCCACTGGGTCATCAAAAAAGCAAGAGAGTTCCAGAAAAACATCTACTTCTGCTTTATTGACTATATCAAAGCCTTTGCGTGTGTGGATCACAACAAACTGTGGAAAATTCTTAAAGAGATGGGAATATCAGATCACTGACCTGCCTCTTGAGAAATCTATATGCAGGTCAAGAAGCAACAGTTAGAACTGGACATAGAACTACGGTCTGGTTCCAAATCAGGAAAGGAGTATGGCAAGGATGTATATTGTCACTTTGTTTATTTAGCTTATATGCAGAGTATGTCATGTAAAATGCTGGGTTGGATGAAGCACAAGATGGAATCAAGATTGTTGAGAGAAATATCAATAATCTCAGATACACATATGACACTACTCTTCTGGCAGAAAGCGAAGAACTAGAGAGCCTCTTGATGAAAATGAAAGAAGAGAGTGAAAAAGCTGGCTTAAAACAACATTCAGAAAACTAATATCGTGGCATCGGGTTCCATTACATCATGGCAAATAGAGGCAATACTTTGCCCACCTGATGTGAAGAAGCAACTCATTGGAAAAGACCTTGATGTTGGGAAAGATTGAAGGTGGGAGGAGAAGGGGAGGACAGAGGATGAGATGGTTGGGTGACATCACCAACACGATGAACATGGGTTTGAGTAGGCTCCGGGAGTTGGCGATGGACAGGGAGGCCTGGCGTGCTGCAGGTCATGGGGTCGCAAAGAGTCGGACATGACTGAACAACTGAACTGAAATATTTATATAAAAGTATGCTGCTGCTGCTAAGTCACTTTAGTCATGTCCAACTCTGTGCAATGCCATAGATGGCAGCCCACAAGGCTCCCCTGTCCCTGCTCTTCTCCAGGCGAGAACACTGGAGTGGGTTGCCATTTCCTTCTCCAAAGAGTTAAAGTGAAAGGTGAAAGTGAAGTCACTCAGTCGTGTCTGACTCATAGCGACCCCATGGACTGCAGCCTACCAGGCTTATCCATCCATGGGATTCTCCAGGCAAGAGTACTGGAGTGGGGTGCCATTGCCTTCTACAATATAAAAGTATAAATTAGGTCAATTAAAATCAAAGGAATTTTGAGTATGTTTTCTTATGAATCAAAAATATATTTAAATCCATGTTATTGAAATGAATGCCTCAATTTTGAATAACAGTACATTATTATGGTATCAGAGCACTTAATAGATGATTTTAAGAAAATAGAAAATTTGATTCTTCACAAAGGTCTGAAAGTCCAGGTTTTGATTGAGTCACTAACTAGTTTTGTGATCTCAGGTCGTAATCTCCCTGATCTTACTTATTTTTCAGAGAAGAATAATGGATGTTTAAAAACGCTTTTTGTGCTTCTATTGAAATGTTTGTATAGTTTTTATAATTTTTACTTGTGAACATGATAAATTGCAATGATTGATTTTTAAAGTGAAGCTGCTCAGTTGTGTCTGATTCTCTGTGGCCCCGTGGACTGTGTCTGCCAGGCTCTTCCATCCATGGAATTTTCCAGGCAAAGTACTGGAGTGGGTTGCCATTTCCTTCTCTAGGGCATCTTCCTGACTCAGGGATAGAACCCAGGTCTCTCGCAATGCAGGCAGACACTTTACTGTCTGAGCCACCAGGGAAAAATGTTAAATCAAATTTACATTCCTGGGATAAATCTAATCAAGTCATGATATATTATCCATTTTATGGAACTTTGAATTTTATTTGTTAACATTTTGTTTAATATTTTTGCAATTATGATTATCAGGAATATTGGTCTGTTATTTTATTTTCTTGTAATGAAAGTATGTTAGTATTCAGATATCTTGCCACATATCAGGGTCTGACATTAGAGTAATGGTATTAGATGTTAGAAAATGTTAGAAAGTATTGTCTCCACTGCTATTTTCAGAAAAGTTTTTTATTGATACTGTTTCTTCCTTAAATCTTTGTAAGAATTCACCAGTAAAGCCATCTGTGGTTTGACTTTCCTTTGTGGGAAGCTTTCTAACTATAAATTCAATGACTTTAATACCTACATGATGATTTAGTGTATCAACTTCTTCACTGGTCTTTAACAGTTTGTATCATTCAAAGAATTTGCCCATTATCACATTTATTGACAAAAGTTGTTCCTGATATTCCCTGATAGTCCTTTTAATATTTATGGAATCCATCATGATATCCTCTTATTCATTCCTGATATTAGTAATTTGTGTCTGTTATCTTATCTAATTAGTATGCCCAAAAGCATATCAATTTTATTGATCTACTCAATGAATCAGATTTTGGTTTAATTTGCTTTCTATTTTTTCTCATTTTTTATTTAATCAATTTATACTCTTTATACATTGACTTTGGTCTTTATTATTTCCTTTTTTCTGATTACTTTGCTTTTAATTGCTCTTCTCTCTCTGGTTTGCTAAAGTACATTTGAAGGTCACTGATTTGAGAACTTTACTAACATAAACATTTTATACTATAAAGTTCTTCCTATTTACTAGTCTAGTAAGATCACACACATTTTTGCATGTTTCAATAGATTTTTTAAAAAATTGCTGTGCTATCTTATAATCTCAAAACAACATTACTAAATATTCATGTATTACAACCTTGTTCTTCTATGTGTGTGTGTGTACATTTGTTTCTGTGTTTCTTTTCTTCACTTGGTCAGGAAGATATAGGGCTGTAACTGACACCGTATTAAAGTAAGGACAGAGTAATGTTTTGCCTACAGTCTGGTATGAGCCTCTAGCCCTGTTTATTAATATAATCTTTCCTATACAAAATAATTGGTAGGTCTGATCCCCAACCACATGTTTCTTATCTCATTTGAGGGTGGTTAGTAATCTGATACCTCTCTAGCTCTTAATATCAGCATGAAGGTATTAAGTGCCCAGGAGGCACACTATAAACGGAGTTATCACAAAAAAAGGTTTGCTAGCATTACATTCTATTTATGCTAATATATGAAATTTATTTCTTCATGAAGTATATACAGATTTTAATAGGACTAATTTTATTTAAATTCATTTTTTTGTCTCGTGAGAGAGGAAAAGTCATACAAGATACAGGATAAAGTATCAAAATATACAAAGGAAATTTGTTCAAACTTTTCCATCAATAAAATATCCAGTTCAGATCATAGCAACCTATGCATTATAACTGTGCTTGATTTATTTAAGTAGTGTATCTATTTTGATTATTTATTTTGTCAGCCAAATCTTTCAATAAATAAATTTTTCACAAACACATAGAATTTAAGCTACTTAATCATCAATTATGATCATCATAAAACATAAAAATAAAACATAAAACATGATTATCATAAAACATGCACTCATTGCTCAGTAACTATTTACTTTAAAAATAAAATTATACCAGTTACTAAACAATAAGTGCATGTACATTATCTCATTGAATAGTCATAAGAGTTCTGCAAGCTAGTTACTATTATCCCCATTCTGCAGATTAGGAAATCAGGCTCAGAGTGATTTAATTGCGTCACACAAGGAGTTGAAACAATATTTGTCTGACTACCCTGCCAATGCTTTCTACTTTACAAATATACTATTTCAAAAAAAAATTAAATTCTAACTCTACTTATATAATGTTATGTGCATACTTAAGGCCAAGCATGTTGGTGAAAGGATTTTAATCAGACAAATTAGAAGCCCAGTAATGACTAATAAACATTCTCATCAGACTCTATCTATATTCCAGAACCAAGAATTAAAACTTAAAATATCTAAGGCAGTTTTTACCAATAGAATTGCCACACAGAAGGAAAATGAATGTTTTCAAGTCCCAATGACTCTCATTAAATTAAGACACAAATGGATTTGTGTCATTATTACATACAACTACAAACTCAGGTTTTTTTTTCAAAAATTAATATGATTAGATATAAAAATAAAGCTAGCCCTGTGAATTCACTATCTCCTTATATGGAAAATGCCAAGCAGTGATATCAATTTTTGCAAGAAAAATTAAAAGCTCTGTATGCATGTGTGAGTGTATCATAGGAAGTCAGGGAACATTTGCAGAGAATATGAGTCAGTCATCCAACTCTCTGGTCTTTTCATGGTCTCACTTTAGGTCCAAGAAACCTTGAACCTAAAGTGAGCTTGAAATCCCTTGGCTTTCTCTGGTTGGTCCAAAGTGTTCAGGCCTGGGACTGCCTTTAGTTCTCCAAATAGCCATGCCAGGCAGTTCTGGAAAATTAACTTTCATATCATCCCTGTCCTGGCCTTGGATATTGTAGGATCTACTGAAAGGACACAGTTCAGTAAAAACTCAGAATTAATTCATTAGATGCTTTTCTGAGCCAAAAAAGATTAAAAAAACCTAAGAGAACTACTTTTGAGGTAGTTCCACAGATTCTGAATAAGGAGGGGTCACCGTAGGTCATAAAAATGAACATTCTCTCAGGACAAATTCTCATTCACCGGCTGGTCTGAAAATAATTAGCCTGAAGTGCTTTGTGCACAAAAGCCATAAAAATATTCTTTCTGCAGAGTGCTTACTGTATTCTTCATTAACTTCTGGACATCTCAGCACTTTTAATTATATGCTCTTGAAACCAGTGTATTAAGTAGAAAAATAAGTTGAGAAAGACTTTCCTGAGTGGAGTGGGGATGTTGATTTAGTTTCAAAATGAATTCTACTGTTCTTTAAATTTTAACAAATATAACATTGTTAAGGATTTAAGTTGCTGTAGAATTGTAAAGCACCTGGCTGCTTCAAACCAATTTCTTTAATAAAAATGCCAAGCAATGTTTATAGTTTATAACTATGTGTTTTAACATCATCTCTTCTAATCTGAATGTTCCACACTGTTCAAAGTGCATATAAGGATATTGTTAAGCAGTACCATCTTTCTCTGATGGGGACATGAAGAGCTGCTTACATGTTATATTTTCTTTCTTCATGTAACAGTTTTTATAATAGAAGAAGTAACATATAATAATTTTTCAAAATTCAAAGAATTCTAAATAATATACAGGAAAAAAAATAAAAACCTCCCCATGACTCCTACAACCTAGGAATAAAATTGCTGAAAATACATTTAGTATATTTGTTTATATAATAAACAAAAATATATATAATGAATTTTTTAAGAAATTAAGATTAACTATATTTAATCATAATTTATACGTACTGGGACAATGAACCGAATACATTTTCTCAGGCTTAGTCTCAGAAGCTCAGAAATTTTAGTTAGTCTTGGAAAGTTTATGAAAAGCTTGGCATGACCCAAAATATTATTAGTTTATGTACTTACTAACTCTGTACTTATTATGCAAAACAAAAAATCTAATGGTAAATTATTACCCCCTTCCTCTCCTTAATGTGAAACTAATTTTACTAGTAGTAAAGAACCTGCCTGCCAACTACCAATGCAGGAGGCGTAAGAGATGTGAATTCAATCCCTGGGTCAGGAAGATCCCCTGGAGGTAGGCATGGCAACCCACTCCAGTATTCTTGCCTGGACAGAGGATCCTGGCAGGCTATAGACCATACAGTTGTATGGGCATGAAAAGCAACTTAGCATGAATGCAGACAATATAGTCGTAGCACCAATCAATTTGTTTTACATTTGTTTTAGTGGTTTTCTTTCCCAATTATATAATAGGCATCTTCTTATAGCAAAGGGAAAAAAAAACAGTCATGTGACTATTTACATTTGTTGATTTTGTTCCTAGTTCTAGGACTCTAGACAGCAACTGAGGTGGATGATAAAGGACTTTTCTAATGTTTGAGAAATAGATGTGGGGATTTTAGTTTCAAAAGCAGGCTGTTCTCAGTTCCCAAAAATAGACCTTTGAAACTATCAACTGATGCTTCAATCTATTATCCTATCATGGACTCTCCCTATAGAAGAAAGAAGTGGTGAGTTTATAATGGTTAACATCTGTAATATATGAACCCATGGATAACAATTTTCAGTAATTAAACACATGACAGCTCCATCTAGATACTTAGGTTCTAGTTATCTAGAACCTCATCATTTGGACTGGGGAGGCAATCAATGTCTCCTGGTTACTTTTAAGATAACAATATTTTTTAATTTCTTGTGCCAGATGCTACTGATTGCTTAGCCAGTATTCATGTTCCTTGTTTCCAAATTAATAGAGATCTGACTTAACTCCGAATGTTATCATGATTAGTTCCATTTCCTAGCTTCCTTGTACTAGGTGAATTATTTGGTTCAGTTCTGGCCTGTGAGATTTAAAAAAATCTTTGAGAAATTTATTTAAAAGTTTTCTTTCCTTCTACGGATTCCATCCACTCACTCTCATCACTTTTTTATGCTAAAAAGGGAGATGGAAGATGTATGTGGAACAGCTATTTGTAAGGCCTCAGCAGACAACCATTTTGCCTTTTTGCCTTTTCTTTTTCTCAGGGATGGTCTTGATCAATGACTTCTGTACAATTCACAAACCTCCATCCAAATTTCTTCAGGGACTATGTCTATCAGATCTAATCCTTTGAATCTGTTTGTCACTTCCACTGTATAATCATAAGGGATTTGATTTAGGTCATACCTGAATGGCCTAGTGGTTTTCCCACTTTCTTCAATTCAGTCTGAATTTGGCAATAAGGAATCCATGGTCCTAGCCACAGTCAGCTCCCAGTCTTGTTTTTGCTGACTGTACAGAGCTTCTCCATCAGTTCCTTGTTGGTCACATCTTTTGCAAATATTTTCTCACATTCCATAGGCTTTATTTTGTTTGACTTGATTTATGGTTTCCTTTCTCTAAAGCAGTTTTTGGTTCTACATCAAAATGTCCTAATTTTTGTTAGTACGAGAGGCTGTTGTTTATCAATTTAATCAGAATTCTTCATTTTTTAAACTTTTTACTGAGGCCTAACATACACATACAAAAACATAAAGTTGTGAGTGTGCCTCTTTCTTTTCACAAATAAGATGGAACGTAAATGAATTTTCACAAGGTAAGCATTACCAGCATATTATTTCTAGATTACTTAAAATGCTTATTGTAAATGCTTTGTAAATAGTTGCCAACAAGTACACACTCCAGTTTACATTTTTGGAACTTTTGGAAAATTTCTTGAATATTTTCAGTCTGTGTTTGACTGAATCAGTGAATGCAGAATCCAGGGATATTGAGGGCCATGTGGCTATACTTGTTCTGTTTTGAAAATTTATTCCTGAAGAAAGACAAAGTCTCAGTTGACATTTCTGCTCTTCTCCCTCTCTCTAATTTGCCAACAAATAATGAATACTCATAAGAAAAGTGTTGACCAAATCATCAAGTCACGTTTTAAGAGCTTAGCTTTATGTTCCATTTCCAACCGGTAGAGATTGGAGCTAAGTGTGGGGTAGGTCTCATGTTGCCCTTCATTACTTCCCTAATCTGATTGGTTGGTTTGGTTCTTGGGTATGGGTTCCTCTGCACTCTTCTCAGTAGATTTAGTTCAGATTTAGCAAATAAAAATACAGGTTACCCAGTTAAATTGGATTTTGTGGGGGTTATAATTATGTCTCAAATATGGTGCACTTCTGCTAAAAATTATTTAACTGCACTTCAAATGTAATTCATCCTCTATTTATGTGGCGTTCCTGCTGCCCAGCACAGCCAAATTGGAAGCCATCACCTAGTTCCATCATGGTGAGAAAGGTCATACTTATGGACTCTGATGCAACAGAGGGAAGAGCAAATGTTGGCACAAGAAGACATTGTTGCATTGGTCTTTAAGAAGCTGTGGTCTTTCAGCAACTACTGAGACAGGAGAGGTTATGCAGATGCTTGGCCTGAACATGCAAGTAAAGCCTTAATACTAATTCTAAGTATTTGTTAAGCTTTACTTTTTTTAACTGATGGGAAATTGCTTTACAATTCTGTGTTAGTTTCTTCTGTACAACAATGTGAATCAGCCATAACATACTCCTGTCCCTCATCTCTCCCCCCTTCTAGGTCATCACAGAGCTCCAGGCTGAGGTCCCTGTGTTATTTAGCAACTTCCCACTAACTGTTTTACACAGTATAGTGTCTATATGTCAGTGCCGCTTTCTAAGTAATCGTTTGTAGGGTATTTCACTGTGATATTTACGCTCACCTGTTTATATCAATGCACTTTGTTTGAGGTGTGTGCATGTGATGCGTCAGTGTAATGAAACTCAACGCTGTCATCTGTCTTGCTCATATGCACCTGTTATAGTCCAAGGAAATGGAAAAGACAGTGCTTTCTCCCCTCAGAAGACCTCCTATCTTGGTTTTATTTTGCTATCACCTGACTACCTTGTAAAACGAAATTCCACCAGAGAGATTCTTCAAAGAGTATTTACCAGTCTCAGTTGATTAAAAATGGCATCAGTACGGTTGATTCTTAGAAGATACTTCATCCTGTAATTAACTTGAGTCTTTCTTTAAGGGTTCTTTAATTCACCAGGCATTTTCTAGAATGCAATCAGGGAGCCAGAGGCATCTGCTGAAGATGCTTGGATTGCTGCCCATCTCACAGGTTAGCAATCTCTTATTTGTCTCCTTGGGGCCTCCTTCCCTCTCATCTGATTATTCCTTTATAAATGAGTCATTTTATCAGGTAGCTCAGAAAGTCCATGTCACATAAACTGATGGATATATCATCTGCTTTTCAAGACACCGGTGCTCCATCTATGTGCTTTTTGCTGTTTGGTCAGGCATTCCTTGGCAGATTATTTTTTCACCTGAATAACATCACTGCCAGGTTGTTAATTGTATAAGTTAGTTTGTTCCAGGGCTTTCAGTTCTGAAGAATTGTTTATCCTAATTCTGATCTAACACATTCTTAAAATTATTTATTTAAACCAAGCTTTTTAATTTACTTATTACTATTTTTTTGCTTCATAGCAGGGTCTCACTCCTTGTTTGTTTGAGAGGGTCTAGTTTACCCATTCTCTGTACCCTTGGCAGTTTCTCTAAAACAGTTTTTGGTTCTACATCTAAATTTACTGCTGTAACTGGCTGTTGGTTATCAATTTAATCAGAATCCTTTGTGTTTTTAGTTTTTAATGAGGCCTAATATGCATTTATAAAAAATACAGTTGTAAGTGTACATCTTTCTTTTTGCAACGAAAACAAAAAGTAAGTGGGTTTTCACAAGGTAAGCACTATCCTATCACCATACCAGAATATCTCCACTCTCATGCCCCTTTAAGTCATAGCCCCCCCCCCCCCCCCCCCCCCCCCGCCAACTGTTCTTGGACTCCATGAAAAGGCAAAAAGATAGGACACTGAAAGGTGAATTCCATAAGTAGGTAGGTGCCCAATATACTACTGGAGATCAGTGGAGAAAGAACTCCAGAAAGAATAAAGGGACAGAGCTAAAGCAAAAGCAACGCCCAGTTTAGGATGTGACTAGTGACAAAAGCAAAGTCTGATGCTGTAAAGAGCAATACTGCATAAGAACCTAGAATGTTAGATTCATGAATCAAGGAAAATTGGAAGTGGTCAAACAGGAGATAGCAAGAATGAATGTCAACATTTTAGGAATCAGCACACTAAAATGGACTGGAATGGGTGAATTTAACACAAGGACAAGATGTTTGGCTAGCATCACCGACTCAATGGACATGTGTTTGAGTAAACTCCGGAGTTGGTGATGGACAGGGAGGCCTGACATGCTGCAGTCCATGGGATTGCAAACAGTCAAACGGGACTGAGTGACTAACAGAACTGAACTGAACCCCACCAAAAGTAACTGCTACTTATTTTTAGCATTATAGATTAGTTTTGCCTAATTTTGAAATTTATATAAGTGTAAATTTTGTGTTTAATATTTTTTATTCAACATTGCATTTGTGAAAGTAATCTACTTTGTTGTAGAAATTGTAGCTTACTCACTCTCATTGCTGTATAATACTTCATTTTGTTAGTGCATCAGAATTTATGCACTCTGACACTTGACAGGCATATGAGTGGTGATGCTGTGAGTTATTCTGCATTTCTTTGGATAGATATGACATATGTCTTTTGGTACATACCTAAGAGAAAAATTTTTGAATTCTCATTTAATTTTATAACTAACTCATGCATCATGTGTTGTATGTCCTTGAATCTGTTTCCTGCATCACACTTGGCCACCCAGTACATCCTATCCTCCACATTTGTTTGTTTTAGCTTGCTTCTCCTTATGACTTACCACCAACATGATTTAAGCAACATTTCATTTTAGTTCTAGTTCTACCTTAATTCTCAAGGATTAAGGTCATTGTCCCCAGCTTATGACCACTGTCACCAGTTTATGCCCTAACTCAGGTTTCCTGTAGCACTAACCCCCACAGAATTATTTCTAGCAATCCCTTAGGGTTCCTTGCACATGCTTACTTGTTTAGATGCTGTTTATTCCTTGGTATTCACAGGGGCTCTGCAGTGATACAGTAGTGGAGGCATCCTAAGTAGGAGCTACATCCTAAGTAGCTCTATCAGATATTTTCCCATTTTTGTTTCAGAAACAATAGCTTTGAGTAAGAAAAGTGGTTTATGTATGGTTTATATTTTGTTTCTTAGCTTTATATGTGTCTATATGGGTTCACTATCAGACTAAGATAAGAGTCCAGAGGGATGGGTTTATTGACAAACCCAAGTAAGCAATGTAAATGCCATAATTTACTCAGAAATTTTTTTTTTCCCCTTACCCAGTCCAAGGAGTAAGTCAAGTTATCATTGCCTGGTTTCTTATTTCCTGATGAAAAAACAATATCCCATTTATGCCAATTAACTTTGGTATGCCATCAGTTTTTCATGCATACTCAGGGCTATCAGAATCTCATTTAGCTTCACATGGAGACCCCACACAAATATTCAATCTTGATTTTTATATTATCCCAGTGTCAAGGATGATTTCAGCAGAATCCTTGCCAAGCTTAAAAGTATGCTTCTTTCCAGTTTGGGGTAGAGAGATGTAATGAATATGGAAAGAGGAAGTGAAGTAATTAGGTCATTATTTCTTCTTTATGGGTTTCCCTGGTAGCTCAGCTGGCAAAGAATCTGCCTGCAATGTAGGAGATCCCAGTTCGATTCCTGGGTCAGGAAGATCCCCTGGAGAAAGGATAGGCTTCCCACTCCAGTATTCAGAGCTTCTTGGGTGGCTCGGGCAGTAAAGGACCCTCCTGCAATATGTGAGATCTGGGCTCAATCCCTGGGTTGGGAAGGGTGTGCAACCCATCCAATATTCTTGCCCAGAGAGTCCCCATGGACAGAGGAGTCTGGCAGGCTACAGTCCCATGGTGTCTTCTTTATAGAAAAGGTACTTATCTGAGTGAAAAACTTCCAGATATAAAAAATATTCAAATGTAAAATCCAAACTGCAGCATTAGTTTAGTGAGAAGTATGCACTCTATTGAATCTGCTGAATCTCTCCTTCCCAGTGCCTGAACCTCCTTTAGCATCCTAACTTCTTTACTCTTCCAGAGGCAGCCACACTCTCCATCACATATTCCTGTGTGTCCATGCTCCGCTCTCTTGCCTTTCTTTCTCCATCACATTTGCCTGGCAAATACTGCTGTAGTTAAGTCCAGTTTTCAGCTCTTCCCCGGTTAACCCTGTAACTGCTTGTCAGAGAACAAAGCAAAGCCATACTGACTGGTCTCATCTGAAATTTATGACCATGATTCTTAAGTGGGCTCTTACTCTCACCAGCAATTCCACTGCCTCTCCTTATTTAATGCGTCTCCCTCTGTTGTATTCTTTCTTCAAATTCTATCATCCCATTCACCTGTTCTTACTCTCAGCTGATGACTTCATATTTTCTTTCATTGAGAATATGGCAGCATTCAAACAAGCCCTCCTTTATTTCTCACCATTCCCTCCATCCCTCTGCACTGTGTCTGTACCGATACATTCTACTTTCCCCTTGCACAAGGAATGAGTACTTCTGCTCCTGTCTAAGGCCAGCCTCTACATTTGTGTCTAGGTACCTGTCCCATTTTTCAAAGCTGTTGCTCCTGCGATTCCTTTTCTCTCCTGCATTGTCTGCTCTCCTCTCCTGACAGCATCAGCAACAGGAGCAGCAGTCTTTAGATCTCACTGAAAGAGTTGTCTGGATTCACTGTCTTCACTTCCTCAACTTATTTTTTCCACGCGACCACTCCACTTGGGTACTTGTCCACGCACAAAACTGAAACCCATTTGTCAAGATCACCAATGATTTTATCATTGTCAAAATTTTATCACTGTCAAAATCAGTCTTGATTTTCCTTAGCCTCTAAGATGTTTTTGCCATAATGAAACCATCGTGAAACCTCCTTACTTAGCTTCAGGACCACACATCCTCTTAATATTCTTCTGATCTTGCTATCTATTATTTCTCAGTCTCTTTTGTGGTCTCATCCTTGCTCTTTTGACCTATGTTCATGTTGCCTTACCCTTAATTATCTGTAATCCTTCATTGCATAGTCTCATGCAGGTCTGTGTCTGGATAAAATACACTTCACTTGTCAAGATTCAGTCCACATTTGACCCTGAATTTCGGGCTTTCATAGCTGTAGCAACATTTGACTCAAACTTCACATGTCACAACTGATCTCTTGACCTCTGCATCCTCAGCCCCCTTCTTTCTCAGTGTTCCCTTCCTTCAGCAGCTCTGATTCCTTCTTTCAGTACTCTGATACTCATTTAAAAAAAATGCCTTTATTCTTGCTTTCTCTCTTTTTCTTATAACTGAGCCACCTTCAAAATAGATCCAGAATCAAAACAATTTGACAAATTTCCACTTCTACATCATTGCCCAAAGTGTTGTTCTTCCTTGCCTAGACTTTTACTACTGCTTCTAAAGTAGTCTCCCTACAGCTTTCTCAAGCCTTCTTCAGTTTATCCCCCACATGTCAGCCTTTGGAGTATAAAACCTGATCTGTAACTTCCTTGCTCAGAATTATTCAGTGGCCTCATCCCCTGACTCTCTGCCCTTTGCTCACACACCTGCAGCAATAATAGTTTTCTTACTACTTCTTGGACAGGTTAAGGAAATCCCTGACCTAGGGCATTTGTACCTTGTAACCCTCAGTACAGAGGTGTCTAGAAATCATCCTCCCATTTATTGAGTCTAAAATCTCTTCCTCAAAAAAGAAAATTATTTTCTTATTAACATATACCTAAAATAACTGTCCTCATTGGTCTGTTCCCCCTTACTCTGGTTATTTTGTGTCTCTAAACACACATGTGGGTCTTCCTCAATGGCTCAGTGGTTAAAGAATCCAGCTGCAGTGCAGGAGACACAGCAGACATGGATTTTATCCCTGGGTCTGGAAGATCCCTGGAGGAGAAAATGACAACCCACCCCAGTATTCTTGCCTGAAAAATCCCATGGACAGAGTAGCCTGGTGGGCTACAGTCCAAAGGGTCCCAGAAGTCAGACACAGCTGGGTAACTAAGCACAAACACATATGTGTTTGTGAGCTTTTGTTTTGCCCTGTTATTTTTTGGCCCAGCTTAACCACTTAGGTTATAAAATCCATATAGACAAGGAATCTGTTTTGTTTACCAGTCTCTATCTAGCACATATAGCAACATATGATGTGTGATAGGTGTTAGTAAATATTTCATTTACTAAATGCATGAATTGGAATGAAAGAAATAATCATTCATCTGGGGATGTTCACAGTCTTCTCACAATCATTGCAAGTTAGCAAAATGAATCGTACTTTTAACAAAGATAATTCTCTCCTACCCTTCACCTTGGAAAAAGGAAAAATGAATGTTTTTTTCTTATGAAATTAGTTTAAGTATATACTTTAAAAAGAGATGAATGGGGGAGAGAGAGCAATTCAGGAAGAATCAGGTATTGGAGGGGTATTGGAGATGGAAGTGTGGACCGAAGAACAGCTGCTATGGCCTTGAGTTAGCTTTCACTTGGACTTTCTGCATCTTCTTTGACCTTCCTTCAGCTTCTTCTCCACTATTGATAGGGATTCATTGAAGAAGGTGGGTGTGATTACAATGGCTGTGAATATTACTTTAGGATTCTTCATAACAAGTGAAAAAAATTGTACTAGTTTTAAATTGCTTATGCTATTAGCTCTTTCTTTTTCTGTTTTATTATTATTTTACACAGAAGGCAAATGTAACATATATCAAGAGAAATTTTAAACAATGCTATTGAAACAAACACATATGAACTCACTTCTTAAGAATTAGAATATTTGATAGATGTACTTGAGGCTTATTGTATATTCTGCCCTGCCCATATCACCTACACACATATAGCTTGCAGGAAACCAGTCTTGAATCATTCCCTTGGTTTTTTTAATTGTTTTAATGCATATTTGTGAATCTCTAAAAGCACACTAAGTTAAGGGCAGGGAAGCCTGGTGTGCTGCAGTCCATGGGGTCACAAAGAGTGGGACATGAGTAAGCGACTGAACAACAACAACAAAAGTTTAGTTAAATAAGCAGAATAGTGTTAGCATCTTATAATTTGCATTTTTCATGAAAATTTATAGCAGGGGTAGACTGCTGGTATGGAATTTTTTTTTCCTATTTATGCATTTATCTTCCCTTTCTTAACTGCTATCTTTCAAGAGTCCCAGTTTTACTTCCCATCTCTTTGGTGCTTGTCAAACTGCAAGTTATGAGGCCCTCGGAATCAGCATACACAACTGGACAAATAAAGATTCAAGGCCTAGTTCCCTCTCTGGCTTCAAGCTTTCTAGTCATTTCTGTTGAGAGAGTAACATAAAATATTTTAAATGCACATTCAACACATTATTTTAGGTGCTGTCTATTGGCTTGCTACCTCCATGAGAGGTTAATCTGTTTTATTTCTTTTTTTAATTATGATACCATGCTGAGACCAAACTGTGTAAATTAGTCTTTATGAGTCTACACATTATGATAGATTTAAATGGAGGACTCGTCTTACTTAAACAGTGATTAGAGATAATGAAATTATCTAAGAGATTCCATGATGAAAGCCAAACATTTTGCTGTGGCAAAAGGAAGTGTGCTTTTACCCTATATTAACATTTGTGGATATTTACCAGGTGCTTCTTATGTTCTAAGCACCTTTCTAAATATATTATTTGAATTTATTCACTGAACCCTCAAAGAAACGTTATGAGGCAGGTATGAGTTTTATCACATTTTATAAATCATGACCCTGAGGCACAGAGAGCTTAAATAACATGCCTAAGTCCACACAGCTGGATAAGTGGAAGAGCTGGAATCTAAGAGTTTGGGAGAGAAAAGCAGCTGGACTCTAACTGTTCATAGGGATCATAAAGGAAGAGAGAGAAACTAGAAGAAAGAAAGGAGATCCTGAAAACACCAGCCCTTGCAAACTCTTATCTATGTACCATAAACTAAAGCCAGGGCAGACTTGTGAATCTGGGCAAGGCTGAGGAGTTATAGTCTCAGCTGGCTGGTTTAACATATGTACAAAAGAGAAAGAATTGGTGAAGGTACATAAACATAGTTTGAAATGGGAAAGAGGCACACACAGGAAAAAATGGGCATTCGAATTCTTATCAAGGAAATACGTTAGAAGCTTAGAAATGGTAGGTCAGCAGGAGATGAGATTCAGGAATGGATGATGAATGGACTGCTAAGCCAAGAAGGTAGGAATGTCATAACTGGAAGGTCAAGAACATAGTTAGTCTGATTTGACACTAAATTGAATAAATACCTTACTAATGCTCTGAGTATTCCCTGCTTTAAACTAGAATTTTTCAGTACATGGGGGCAGGGGTTGAATATAAAAGGAGCTGGTTTAGTGGCCACATCTGCCAGGTTTAAAAGGAGCAAGGGGCAAGGAGCCAGGTGGACCATTAGTCAGCATAATATGTCATTAGAACCGCTCTTGACTCTATGGTCTCTGTCACTTAAGTTAACAAATACATCATTAAAAGGGTCACCTTTCAGCCTGGAAATGACAGATTATTACCTTCCTGATCCCACCTCCTTGCTCTGTGATCTCTCACTTGTTTCTAAAAATCTAGTTCTGACAGCAAGGGTGGATATCAATTATTTTCCTATTTTTTGTTTCTGACCTAGCCTATGGCTCAAGATGCTATTTAAAGTAAGATCCTTCAAAATTATTAATTCTTTTATCTTGCCAAACAAAATTATAGGAATGCTCCATTTAGAATAAGTTAATTTGAATAGTAGCAGGTTCTATTACTATTTTATAAGCCAGATATTTGAGAAAAAAATCAATACTGACCTCAATGTCTTTTACAGTGTACACTATTCATTAGTCTTTCTTTGTTTGTTTGTTTTAATGAAGTATGAGACATTTGAAAATGAAGACTTTATAATTATATATAGCAAATATATATAGTTACTGGAGAAACATAAGGGAAAAACAAGTTCAAGTAAGCAAAAGGCAAGAATAATTAAAGGAAGTTAACAGAAGCTCAGCAGGGAGTAAATCCCATTGATGTCTACTTCATTGAGCTGTCTTTGCAAGTTCCCTACCCCGTCTCACTGAGTGCCTGTGTACATGTGTGTGCTGGCCTGTGTGTGTGCACATGTGTGTGTCCATGACACACATAAACAACAGAGTAAAGAGTGGTGAATATCAGCGAAATTGTAAAATTTTAGATATTATCTAGCCCTCTGAGAGTCTCATTTTGAGGATGATACATCCCAGAAAAGTTAAATGACATGCCTAAAATAAGACAATTTGGAAGTGGCAAAAGGAACCAATTTTGGTAAAAACTACAGAAGTTCCAACGAAGAAACAAATGGAAACCAAAGAGATTAGGTTGTGGATTATTAGGCTTTTGAGGGAGGGAAATGCTGTTGTTACCAATTCTTTTTCTTTGTCTTAGCCATTATGAGCCAGATTTAAAAATAAATAAATAAAAAAGATAAAATAATTATTTATCAATAAAATAAAAATTAATGATGTGAAACTTGTGGTGTGTTTAGGGGCTAATTCTTCGGTTTTGCATAGCTATCAAATACTTACTATCAGGCACAAATTTTTGTCCAGAAAGTGTGAAAATGTTTTAAAGTATTTATGGCAAAGCCTTAAAGATATTGCTAAAATAGTAGTGGTTTAAAGAAAAGTCAATGAACCTGTTTATCAACTCCAAGTGGTACTTAACACCCAGGGTCCACAAACATATTTGAACACAGGCTGATGGAGTTTCTTGAGCTTACTCGAAGAATAGTCTTTCGACAACTCATAACTAACAGAAAAGTTTCTGTGATACAGAACTGAAAAATTGGCAACTGAAAAAAAGAATCTAATAGCATAAACTGTGTAGAGAGACACAAGTAAAAGGCTTAAAGGAAAGCTGAGAAATATTTAGCTACAGGGGTAGCTGAGCATCCGACGAGGATGAGAAGACAGCACACCTACTTTTGTTCAAGTCAGTGCCATCTCATCCTTCCTTCTTAGGGCAACCTAACATGCAAAGCGTGAATAACTCAGAGCAGCTTTCCCTTCCAGAGATGGAGTTTGGAAGGCATCAATCTGGCCTGCTAACTTGGTACGCTCTCAGCCTAAGAGGGTCAAGAGGCAAAATTTTGGGTGGAAAAAAAATTATATATAAATATATATATATCACATTTAAAAAAATAATAAAATATTTGAGATTTCAAGCTGCAGATGATCATTTCTAATTAAATCTATTCTTCTACAACCCATTTTTCTACAAAGAAACAACTAAGAGCACAAATATTGGACCAATTTTCATACCATATATGTGTGAAAATCTTGTTGATACTTTTAGTAAAGTCTTAACTGAGCATCTACTATTTGCATACAATTTCCTGGATAATGGTAGCATAAAGATGGAAATCATCTGATTCCTGTCCTCAAGGAGTTTATTTTCTGAGATCAGAGAAGACATGTGCATAACTAATTGAAAAACAAAGTCAAAAGTGATGGATATTACATGACAGTGACAGACACACATTTTGTAGATTCATTCAGCCATTCAACAGGTATTTACTGCACACTTCTTATGTGGCAGGCACCTAGAAAGTTCTGGAGATATAGTAGAGAAAAACCTTTACTGTACGTATTCTTGGAATGGATATGGAAATTGTCAAACTCAGATTCATGATACGTTGAGGCTGAGAGCCTACCAAATTAACAGGCCACACTGATGCCTTCCAAACTTCATCTCTGAAAGGGAAAGCTGCTCTGAGCTATTCACTCCTTGCAGGCTGCTGCTGCGAAGTCGCTTCAGTCGTGTCCGACTCTGTGCGACCCCAGAGACGGCAGCCCCCCAGGCTCTGCCATCCCTGGGATTCTCCAAGCAAGAACGCTGGAGTGGGTTGCCATTGCCTTCTCCAATGCATGAAAGTGAAAAGTGAAAGTGAAGTTGCTCAGTCGTGTCCGACTCCTAGCGACCCCATGGATTGCAGCCTACCAGGCTCCTCCTTCCATGGGATTTTCCAGGCAAGAGTACTGGAGTGGGGTGCCATTGCCTTCTCCGCCTTGCATGTTACATTGCCCTAAGAAGGAAGTGTGATGATACTCTCTTGTGTAAAAGTAGGTGTGCTGTATAGTACTAAGGAAACACAGTCAACAAATAAATAAATACAACACATTAGGCTGTGGTAAATCCTTCAGAAAAAAACAAAGCAGTGCTGCCAAGAATGGGGGCCCAGAAGTGCAGGTGAATCCTGTGTCAAACCTGGCCCCTGCCAAAATGCCTTCAAACACCAACACACACACATGTACATGCATGTACGCTGTTGTTCAGTCACTAAGTTGTGTCTGAATCTTCATGATCCCATGGACTGCAGCACGTCAGGCTTCCCTGTCCTTCACTCTCCCAGAGTTTGCTCAAACTCATGTCCATTGAGTCACTGATGCCATCCAACCATCTCACCCCCTGTCACCCCCTTCTTCTGCCCTTAGTCTTTCCCAGCATCAGAGTCTTTTCCAATGAGTCAACTCTACACATCATGTGGCCAATGTATCATACAAAATAGAAAAGCAAAGTATAAATATATAATATTTAGAATAGAAAATATTTAATACATTGATGAAATAGAACATGAGTATCTCCTCTCCCCACCTAGACCCCACCATGGGGACAGACCTGTCACTGTTTTGTAGCACCAGAAAGCCTTGGCGAGAGCACTTTAACCTAAAAATTACTTTATGTCTTGCCTCCTCTGCTCTGTTACTTTGGGGAAAGTGTGGATATAGTGTTCCACTAACATATGAAAGTGTCTAGTAATATGTTAGACTGCCTGAGGGGCCACTTTTGCTCTAGAGAAAGTTCTTTCAATAACATGAAACATGATAATAATCTTTAGGGCAAGTAGAAGCAAGCTTGGATAAGAAACAATACTGTACTTTTAGCCCTTTGGCTCCCAACAATAGCTAAAGGACAAAACACATATCCCCTCCATTATTTTGCTTTTGTTTTTTGTTGTTGTTATTGACCTTCATCTTCATCCTTTCTTCTTTTTCTCTCTGATATTAAAGATTTCATACTGTAGTCTACACGTTCAGGCTTAGAACTGTGTGATGATTGTCAACTACAATAGCAGAGCAGTTTAGAGAACTGAGAATGTTTTACTGAGGAATAGTCATGTAGAAAGTGGCCTGAGTAGAAAGAAGCAAGAACCCTACCTGTGGGGGCATCCATCTAGAGTGGAGATCAGCAAACTCCTTCTGTAAAGGGCCAGAGAGTAAACGTTTTAAGCATGTAAGCCATGTGGTCTTATTCCTAACTAGGAAACTCTCCCTTGCAGCACTATAGCATTAAAAGAAAACAAATAAACATAGCTATATTCAATAAGGCTTTATTTTAAAAAACAGATGATAGGGATTGGGCCCATGGATTGGGCCCATGAGCTGTGGTTGCCTGACCCCTGATCTAGAGAACGCTTGGCTCCTGTCCTAGTCTTGGCCGTCAACATGTTTTATAACAGGTCCCTATCTAGTCCCCCTGTCTCCAGTTGACTTCTCACCATTCTGTCTTCCACAAAGCATCCAGAGGGATTTTTCTAAAACTCACTTGAGATCATTGAGTCATTAATCTGATTTAGTTCTTTAATTCTTGCATCATTCGTATCTGTCATTTGGCCATGCCTGCTGACTCACAGGATGGTTTATTTGCTGTCCTTCTCAGACTAGGCTCCAAATCATACCTACTGCTGAAAACTTCCTCTACTAGAGCATCATCAGGGCCCCACATTCCCAGACTACATCTAAATATGGCCAAAACATAAAAACTATCCCTTTCCATCAATACTGAGGCTTCTTGAGCAGAGGAGAATGGAAACTCCTTCATATCAATCTAGAACTTCCTTTACAGGGGTAGATCTAGCAAGGCAAGATCTCAACTGGTTTAGATTTTCAAAGATAATATTTATTCTAACCTACAGTTTCACTGAGATTTTTATGCCGCTTCTTTCAAATTCTAGACCTTGAACAGTTTTATTTCATTGCCCCTACCTATTGCTTGCTCTTTTATCTTCACAGCTGTGACATTTGCTAAACCCACTGTTATATCTCGTTCACACTCTTGCATAAAGCATGTGTTTAAAAAAGATACATTTAAAAAAAAAAAAACCCTGCATAGTTCTCTGGTTAGTCTTCCCATCAATCTTGCATTTAAAATTTCAGAAAATTTTAAGCTCTCAAATAATGAATTTGTTACACTCCTAATCACTCACATGGATTAATACATTTACTTCATAGGAATTCTTCAAAAGTAAGTGTAGTGACCCAAGGACTAAAGAGCAGATAAAACCAAGGAGGGTCTTGGAATGCAGGATTGGAAAAACCAGATCTTTATGTCCTTCCCTCCCCTATGTTGAAACTGTTAATGAATTTCAGGTCCTCCTGAGAACTATAACCTGTTTCCCCTCCTAACCCATAGGGAGAAGATATTTTCCCTACTCTCCCATGCCCACACCCAGTAATGTGCCTCATCCAATCAGCAAATGACCTGCAAGACCCCTATTCCACTCCTTGTACCCTGTGTATAAAAGTGAACTAAGGACTCCTGTTCAGTGTCATTTCTCCCTTGAGCTGGCCCACTGCTCTAACAGCATCTCCCACTCTCATAAACTTTATTTCCCTCTCATTTTGTCTCATGTCTGGAAATTCTTTTCCAACTTGCGTTTGGACCACAACAGTAAGTACCATTATAATCTCTGCTTTTTAGATAAGGAGCTAAGGAGAAAGGAGCTGTGGTACCTTGTTTATGGTGTTCACTGGGAAATTAGAGTCCTTTGTGTTGAAAATTTAATATTATTTACTTGGCTCTATCTCATATTCCAGTCAGCTACTCCAACTTACTTTCTCCCTAGAGATGAAGCACTCTTAAAACTCCTCTATAGGATATGTATCTCCAAACAATGATATCCAATAGACATATACTATGCCTCCATTCCATAACTGATAGCTGGATCTTAAATGCACTTTAAAATGGTAACAAAGGATTTGAAAGAATGTTACAAACTCTAACAGATCTATACAAATGTTAGTGAAAACTGTCTTTCAAATATATGTATGTTTTATGGAATAACACAAACTGTATATATTCTACATATAGTACATATAGTAAGAAGAGAAAAATATTGTTGAACTATGAACAAGAAAAGGACATGGTGTGCATAATCATTTGCTCAACACAATTTCCTCATTGCTCTAGAGTTTTAGCAGGAAACTTGGCTTTTGCATGCGTAATCTTATTGATTTTCTGTCCACATCTCCACAGGTAAACGGAAAGTTAATCATTGTGTTTTCTAATGTTGGTCCTTATCTTTCTCAGAAGATATCACCCTATTCTGCAAAGACATGACTATCAACCTCTCACCACCCTCCAAAAGGAGGATCAACTCAAAAAGGATTTCTTGATGGCATGTTGTTGTGTTGCTTAGTTGCTAAGTTGTGCTCAACACTTTGTGACCCCATGGACAGTAACCTGCCAGGCTTCTCTGTCCATGGGGTTACCCAGACAACACTGGAGTGGGTTACTATTTCCTTCTCCAGGGGATCTTCCAGACCCAGGGATCAAACTCCTGTCGCCTACTTGGCTGGCAGATTCTTTACCACTGCACCGCCTGAGAAGCCCCTTGATGACATAATTTTGCCTAAATAATGATAGTGACTTACATTTATAAGACCTCTTTATCTTCTCCAAAGCACTTCTATTGTTTTATTTGATCCTCACAATAGTGCCCTGAGGAACATACTGGCTATTTATTGTTCACATTTGCTCAGAGGAAATTGATGCTCCAAAGGGTTAAGTGCACAGGCCTGTGAATAATGATATGGATCTCCTTATCAGTGTACTCAGTGTTCTGAATTGCATTCTGTGCAAACACTCAAGCAGGGTCTGGCCTATCTTTGCTTCTTGAAAAAGGCAACCTACTTAACCCTTCAGGGCCTTATGCTTACATTTCCCAAAGGGACTCCCACTTTTGTAAAGGTGTTAACTGAATTGTCTTTCCTCATCCCCTACCTCATTTCACACACTGTGCACTCACTTAGCGGTTAACATTTACTCACTTGCTGTGCTCTCAATTCTAAATTTGTAAGCTTCCAGTTTTTAAGCCTATTTTAATATGTCCTGCTAAGCTCTCCGTATTTCTAAATCTTAGTTCTTCCCATATGGAACATTGATTACAGACATAAATTTATTGGTAACAATCTCTTTATTTTATCAATTGTTTGGCATCACTCCCTTGTGTTTGTCTTTTTTCTTCTCTCAGAGGTAGTCTATATGGGTATGTTCTGACTCTACAGCTAGGCATGGGCACCAGCCTTCCCCATATAATCAGTATGAAAACATTGCTCAAGAACAGTAAGGTGATGTTAGCTTACACATTTCTTTTATTTTTTACAGCACTGAATTTGTGTCAAATAGCTAAACTATTTTTTTCTTAACCAAAGGCTAGTCCTAGCTCTAATACCCTGGGACACATGGTTGACATTAGAAGTCTCATAAAACACTAAGGAAATGCCATATGCTGGGGAAGACACAGCCAAGAATATGATGGCATCAAAGGTTAGAAGGATTATAAATGCCCCAAATCAGGGAGCTAATAGCAGAAGCAGAAGTCAGAGAAAGTGAGTTAGGAAGACAGCCCAGAACAGCAAGTCCATAATGGGAAGTCAAAGGTATATAGAGAAATCTTTTGGGAAATTGCCAGAGAAGGGCCTTGCTAAAGGCAGCTGGTATCACTCAGAAAACGACTGAAGACCAGATGAGAACTAATGAGCATCACATCTGCTTGTTACACAGTGTCACACATTGTACCTCATAGAAGCCACAGTCTTGGGGTTATTCCAGGATTATTAATTAATAGTAAAGGAAAACCTACATGAATGGAAATATATTAAAAACTTGTCATCTCAAAATGCAAGCCTGTCAGATTAAAAATAGAATTTGAGCTTTGATATTCACACAAGAGTAAATTAGTACACGTTAGCTTTAAAATACAATAGTTTACTTTAGAAATAAAAGCACACAATATTTCTTAATATCATAAGTTAGTCTTTTTTCTGTTAGAAAAAAAATTTAGCTACCAAAAAATGTATTGTCAATTATGCACCATATTCTCAATGTTTCCATCAATTTAAAATGCATTGCTAGTAACGCACATAAATGGCTTAAACATGAAAACCAAATGACATGATGATATACAGCTGTGCCTACATTGTACGCATCTTTTATGACATGTTTCACTTGCTTTAACTCTATGGTAGTAAACATCAAGGAATAACTCTTTACTGTTTCAACTGAACACAAACAAAAAGCAAATAAACCATTAAAAAAAAAAACCTGTCACCTATAATATGGTACCAATACATTATAATGGAAATTATACATATTACATGTTTTGGCATTCATTGTAGAGTGTTTACACCAATGAGTAAAAATATATATAAGATATGTTACATTGTGTGTATGCTAAGTTGCTTCAATCATGTCTGACTCCTTGTGACCCTCTGGACTGCAGCCAACCAGACTCCTCAGTCCATGGGATTCTCCAGGCAAGAATACTGGAGTGGATTGCCGTGCTTTCCTGCAGGGGATCTTCAAAACCCAGGGATCGCAATCTGGTCTCCTGCATTACAGGCAGATTCTTTACTATCCGAGTCACCAGGGAAGTCCCCATATTACATTATATCTATTTAATTTATATCCTTTATATTTTATGTATTGATTATAAGAAATCATTCTTGCCTGACAGCCATCACTTTTCCATGTCAGATTTCAGAAAAACTAAGACATTCAAATAAATGATCCATCATTATTATGAACGGAAGATCAAAAATTGCCTACACTTTGCCTAGACCATGGATATCTACTAGGCCTAGAACTGTGATTGAAACTACTTCAAAATTTTCTTAATTGGAACAAAAAGTCAGATCGACAAATAAGAAGCATAGCAATTGCTTCTGTGGATAATTTTTGTTTTCAGGGGAACTGAGAAGAAGGTTTCAAAAGGCCATGAATAGCCTAGCTTCTCTGTTTCAGATTGAGAATAGTTCAGCATGAAGAATAGCTGAAAATAAAACATTACCTAAGGCTTCTAAAGGCAACTGTGGAGCACATAATGACATTAGTGAGTAGAAGCAGAGATGCCAAACAAGGGGTGCATTGAAAGGTCTGTTGTGTATAAAGGATTTTTTAGTAATGAGTTCTTGAGAAAATACCCCCACATGCAATATTTAGACACCTTAATAGTTCTGTTGTTGTTGAAAATATTCCTTACTTTATATTTTCTTTTACTAATGACTAATTATCAAACCCCACGTCTTATAAATAAACATCATTGGGTTAAGATACCAGCAGTTAGGTTTGCATTCATGGCCAAAACAAGCACTGAACAATGAACAAACAGACAAACAAACATTATGAACCACAGATACTGAAATATACAACTCCCCATGAGGCTGAAATTGTTTTCGAAGTCAGAGGGATTATTATGTTTGGCATGACAGGAAGAAGGGCATGGGAATATACCAAAAACATTATAGCCTATATTCTAGAAGTTTGTAGAAAAAGAAAATTTCTTATGACTTCAACTCATTTGAAAAATAAGATATCTAAAATTCAGATTGGCCAGGGTATGCCAAAAACTATTTAGATGATTTCTGATATTCAGGAAAAGATATGGGTTGTTAACTCACCAGGGAAAGCACCAATGAATTTGTAAAGGCAGACTAATGGTGATGATACATGTATTTATAAAAAATAGACACTATTCCACAGCACTCAGAAGGGGTGGTGCTTACCCTGCTTACCCAATCTGGCCACAGAGATCTTTACTGTGCATTTTAGGGGTTTCTACCCCTATAATGTCCCTTGTCTTCATTTCACTTCCCTGGAGCCAAAGAAACAGAAACACGTATTCTATCTTTTTTATTAGGCTTGTATTTCCAAACAGCTTCCACTGCTACCATGATTGGCAGTGCATTCTAATACCAATTTTTTCACTTCTGGTCCATTGTGTCTTTTTTCTCATTTCATATTTCAGTCTGAGGGTCTTCGGTCCAGGGCTTGACGTTCTCTTCTCAGCTAAAACCTTGGTTTCCTACACAGACCACAGTTTAAGTGGTTCCTCCTATGCTGTGCTATTTCAGATGAACAAGCAGCCTGCTCTTCCTACCACCACATAGAAAAATACCCAGCCTGGGTTTTTTCCTTGACCCTAAAAATGGGAACCAGACAACTAAGATCTGTAATGTCCAAATATCTTTCATAATTTATACATGGGGATATTATATTAGCCATGCTTTTCAAAAGGTAAACAATACCCAGAATATTAACTAGTATGTGCAATGTAAAAGTTATATAGAAAGCCTTATCTTAATTAATATAATGATATTTATGAGAGATCAGTATTACCATGTTCATATTTATAGCTGAGGAAACCAACTCTTAGGTGAAAAGGGTTAAATAGCTCAACTGAGATTGCCTATTAGTAAGTGGTAGAGTCAGAAACATTGTCTATCTCATCTAACACCATGATATTTAACTTCAAAGTGATCTGAAAATTGACTGAATTTATACAAGTAAATGAACTAAGAACATTTTATCAATGGTAAACACATACACACACCCACAGAGACAGGAATATATATTTATTGCTCTAAGAAGTATCCAGTAATTAAGTCTGGCCCTTTTAGTTAGGAGGAACTAGAATGGTAAGAATCTGGATTTGATTCAAATATTCTTCTGTTCCCTGAAGTGTCACAATTTGCTATGTGATTTCATGGTGACTCAGTTGCTTCATTAAAATAGACTCTCAGTTCAATTCAATTCAGTCACTCAGTCATGTCTGACTCTTTGCGATTCAATGGACTGCAGCACACCAGGCCTCCCTGTCCATCACCAACTCCCAGAGTTTATTCAAACTCATGTCCATTGAGTCGGTGATGTCATCCAACCATCTCATCCTCTGTTGTCCCCTTCTCCTCCCACCTTCAATCTTTCCCAGCATCAGGGTCTTTTCCAATGAGTCAGTTAGCAGTATAGCTTTAGGGTATTAGGGAACCTGCAGTTCATGAGCTACTTGACTTTGGGCAATTGGTTTGCTATCTTTGTTTCATCATTCTTATTTATAAGATGGTAAAGGAACAGCTACTTCATAAACTTACTATGAGGACTTAGTGAAGTATTATTTATAGCTCTTACTTTCTGGCTTACAGGCAGCACTCAATATATGCGCGTTATTATACTATGTGTTGTTGCTGTTATTGATTTGTAGCAGGACAGACGGTGTCATTCTCGTTGTTAGCTTCTCAGAGATGAATCTTCCTAGCAAAATGTTTATTCCATTTAACTTTCCTTGCTTTATCTCTTTCTCTTTCTGTTTTGTTTTACAAACAGAAGGGTGGAATAATGGCACAAGTGTGCCAAAGGCACGGCTTTCCTTCAGTGTACATTTGTTCTAAAACATCTAGAAAGTATTTGAAAAAAATTTCCTATGATTACCTTAGAAAACTTTTGCAAGTATAGAAAGCTTATAAATTATTTTGGCATAGGTAAAATGAAGAATGGCTTTTAGACTGTATGCTATTCAGATATTTTGTAATAGCACACACTTACTTAAAAGCTTCTCTTATAGCATTTACTTGCTGTGTATTATGCTCCATAAATCTAGTCTCCTGTACCCAGGAATTGAAGTTTTATAATTTTGCCGTGCTGTCCATACTCACAGATGTGTTACAAATTTACAATGAATCAACTAAAAGAGATGACTTAAGCTAAACCTCTCATTGATTTAAAATAAGAGAAAACAGGGAACTCTGCTTCTATCAATGGTGTAATAGGTTTTGGACCAAATCTTCCATTGATAGCAACTAGAATTCCTGACTTAATGTAAACAAGTTGTTTGAGGGAATCATAGAGCTACCAAGGTAGCAAGAATATATCTGGATAATATGTGGAAAACAAGAGATGCCCAGAGGAGTAAACCAAACATTTTGAACCATTCTTTCCCTTGAGCTAACTGTAGGTGGTTAAACCTGAAGAATGAAACAGAACTTTCTATATATTTATAAGAATAAGAAAATAAAATTAAAGTTCAGGACTACTAAAGAAATGGGGTGTTTTTGAGGGTAATCCAGATATAGATCATTCCTCATAAAGACTGAAACTTAGTTTTGGATCTTATCAGTCTCTGAATTGAGTTGACTTTCTCTAGTCTATCTGCATATCAGAGTTAAATATTTTTGAGAACTTCAACTTATCTCTATAACAATAACTTTTACTAAGTAAGAATTTATAAAAATAATCAAGCATGCAACTGAAGACCAGACTGGACCTAAACAGAAAAGATTTTTACAAGATGGAACTGATGCAGAGGAAGCCAGAACTGGAGTTACTATTATTGTCTTTAAGATGTTGCATGGTTAATATACTCAAGTACTTGCAAAAATAAGATTGAGAATTAATTGTCTCTCATACCTCAAAACTATTAAAAATCAAATAGTAACCTTAAATTTATATTATATGTCAATATTATCTCAATAGACTTGAAAAAAAGTCAAATAAAAATGAAGAACTGAATAACATAATAACAAAGAAACAACTAATGGATAGGATTAACATCACATTATAAATATCTGAAATGCTAATTAATGTACAAGATGTGTCAGAAATATGACTAAAAATACAAAAGGAATAAATAAACAGGAACAGAAGTTTTTTAAAAAATTATTTTTGGAATATAGTGGAAATTATCCAACATGTGATGAAAAAGTGAAAGGGAGTGGAACTGAAGCAAAATTGAAGAGAAAATTACCAACATATTCCAAAACAGCAAGATTACAAAATAGCAATAACAATCCTTGATACAATCATAGTAAAACAGCTGAAATAAAAGAAGATATCTCAAATGCAGTCATGAAAAAAAACACATTATCTTCAAAGGAGCAAAAATAAGTCTGACAACTGACTTTTCAACAGATGTGATGAATTCCAGAGAGAAAAGGAATTTAAATTTGATAGGATGGCAAGGTAATAGGTGTAAAACAAATATTCTGTATCAAGAAAAATTATCCTTCTCAAAATGCTGGTTGGAAGAAAGATATTTTTAAGGTAAAAAAAAGAGAAAGATTTTTTAAAAAGGCATACCCGTACTAAAGAAAAGAGAAGGTATTTTTGAGAAAGAATGATACAATCTCAAGTGGAGGCTTAGAGGATTATAAGATAGTGAAGAACAATTGAAATGGTAAAAATGTAAATTTCAGAGTATAGTTAAAACGTAAATAAGTCTAAAAGAATACTGATTATATAAAATAATGATAGATTCTTTGATATTTTAAATATGAGACATACATTACTTGAAAACAGGAATCCATAACTCAGAATGATGATTAAATGTCAAAGATCCTTGACTACTTAAGGAATATTAATAGTTCTGTTTCATTACAGGTTTGTTGTTGTTGTTCAGTAGCTAAGTTGTGTCCAACTCTTTGGGATCCCTTGGCCTGCACCATGCCAGGCTTCTCTTTCCTTCATTATCCCTCAGTTTGCTCAAATTCATATCCACTGAACCAGTGATGCCATCCAACCATTTTTTATCCTTGGTTGTCTGATTCTTTTATCCTCAATCTTTCCCAGCATCAGTGTCTTTCCCAAAGAGTCAGCTCTTTGCATCAGGTGGCCAAAGTATTGGAGCTTCAGCTTCAGCATCAGTCCTTCCAGTGAATATTCAGAGTTGATTTCCTTTAGGATTGGCTGGTTTGATCTCCTTGCTGTCCAAGGGTCTCTCATGATTCAGAAACATCACTTCTTTGGTGCTCAGTTCTTCAGTTTACGGTCCAACTCTCACATCTGTACATGACTGCTGAAATATATCCTAGATAAAAGACATAATTAATCTTGAAGATAAGCATTAAATGGCATGTGTAACCAGTGAACTAAGACAAGGAAAAATAATTTAGAAAAATTACTTTAAAAAGCAAAGAAGTTAAAGTAGACAAAAACAAACAAAAGGCGTGAGACAAAGAAGAAGTCAATAATATGATGAATGGTCTATATATCTATGTAGCTATATGGATAATTGCATTAAATATAAGGCTAAGTGTTTCATGTCAATGACAAGAATTATTAGGTTTAGTGAAAACAAAAATGAATATGTGCTCTTTTAAGATGTACCTCAAAATAAAGTAAAACACAAAGATGATGAAAGTAAAATAATAAAAAATGTGTCATTGACAATAGAGGAAAGATTGATAAATTGGTCATCAAAGAACATAATTAAGAATATAAATGTAAATCACAAAATGGATAATATATTGATATATATGTATATAACTGGCAAAGAGTTACATACATATAAAAGATAATTTATACTCAATAGAAAACAATAATGAGAAAGTTCAACAGATATTTTACACACACTAAAAGTATCCTTGGCTAAAATACATACATAGGTACTCAACATCGTTAGTACCATCATGAGTGTAGTACCATGACATACGCAACAGACAGGTGAAAATTAAACAGACAAGTACAGTGCTGTTTAAAGTGTCAGTTGCTGCAAACATATTGAAAACTTTGTCATGATCTACTAAATTTTGAAATATAGGTAGGTAAATAGGTAGGTAGGTAGATAGATATCTTACTAACTAGCATTTCTACTCTTAAGTTTATACCATAGTGCACAGACACTCACACTCCACACATTTGTGCACCAAAAGACATGTATAAGAATGTTCATCACAGCATTAACCAGAAGAGTGGAAATAACTGAATTCTTCATCAGCTGTGTAACAAAATTAGGTCATAAGATATTTATGCATCGGGACAGTATAGAACAAAAACAGTGAACTACTGTCCAGTACAAAAACATGAATGAATATCCCAAACAAAATATTGGAAAGGAGCCAATTAACAAGGTGCATAATGATAAATCCTTTATAGAAAGATCAAAAAGAGATGACATTAATCTATGGTGTTGGCAGTGAGAGTAGTAGCTACCACTGAGAAAGAGGCAGTGTACAGTGATGAAGGAATGGAGAAGTGTGAGAGCCTGTGATATTCTGGTCCTTAACCTGAGTGACAGTTAACATAAACTTATTACTTTTTAGATAATTCATAGAGCTATACAATTATAATTTTTGCCTTGCTGTGTATTTGGATTGTACTCACAAAAATTTTATTTAAAAAGTAGCAGACCAAGACTTCCCGGTGGTACAGTGGATAAGAATCTACCTACCAATGCAGGAGACCTGGGTTTGATCCCTGGCCCAGGAAGATTCCACATGCCTTGGAGCAATTAAACCCATGCGCTACAACTACTGAAGTCCACGCACTCTCGGGCTGGTGAACCACAAGTACTGAGCCCGTAAACTGCAATTACTACATCCTGTGTGCCTAGAGCCTGTGTCCCACAGTAAGAGAACCACCACACTGAGAAGCCCATAGACCACAACAAAGAAGAGCCCCCGTTTACAGCAGCTAGAGAAAGCCCATGAACAGCAATGAATACCAAATACAGCCAAAAGTAAAAATAACTAGATAATATTTTCAAATTAAAAAAATAAAAATGAACAGATCAAAAAGAACAGATTTTTTTTCAGAATTATGACTCCATAAGAAGAGTATACCTGATGTTTTGCTAAGCTCTCTTCCTCATAATTTTCCTCAACATTTTTTTGTAAAAATGAAGACTATAATTTCACATTACAATTGCCAGTTAATGGATAGAGGTTGACCTTGCCTGCTTCATAATATGCGTGTTGTGTTTATAATATGGAGTCTCTTGGAATGCTTTATGGATGTGAACCCTGACTTCAACTCAATTATGTATTTCCCTTTTCAGCTAAGAGCTCCTTTTCAGCAGCTATGATATTTTACTTAATATTTGCATCTTAACCTTTAGCCAAGTATCTGACATCTCCTGATATAGTCAAGAAATGTTAAGAATGCATTCATTTTCAGCACATATTTATTGAGAACCTTCTATGGACAGTGCACTATTCTAGTATTTTTTATATTAAGAGCCAATATCAGGATGAAACAAGCTACCATTCTTATGGATTGGTTGTACATGGCTATTTACCCCTTGAACCCACTATAGAGAGGCTGTTTTTCGCTCATGGTGCATTGCTGAAATCCTGAAGCTCCAAAGAAAAAGTAAGAAATCCCCAAGAGATTTCTAGTAAATACCTCCTCTCCAAGACTGTCTTGAAATGAACAGCATTACCTAGAGTGTCCAAGAGACACTATTGTCTGATTCAGAAAATTTCCTGGTGGGAGGCTGGATATGAAAAATAACTCTCTATAGTTAATAAGAATTCCTTCCAGGCAAAAGTTATTAAGTACCCTAGCCTTAGTCTTCAGCCTCTCACGGTTCTGGGAAGACAACCCCAGCATTTCCATAACACAGACTATCTTTAGACATGTGTGTTTCTGTTTGTATAAGGGGATGGGACCATGGCTGCTGGTGGTGGTTCTCAACACTCTCATTGCAGTATTAAAACAATACCATGGTGGGAAATTGAGAGCTGAGTGATACCATGTTCAGAAAAATAAAAACTTTACCTTGCTATGCAAAACAAAATGCTCAGTCTCTGACAACACTTACTTATACAACAATTAAATCAGTTCTATCAGAAGCACTGATAAAACTGTCTATTAAATTTTAAGTGCCCCAAATTTATCCAAAAGTAACTGCTACAGTCAGTTGGTATGCTGAGTCAAGCAGGAGTCACTTCTTGGAGATGTTTTTTTTTTTTTTTTTTTCCTTGCTACCTCTTATAAAATGTAAATACTCTTGGGAAAATCAACAATAGGTCATTTACATGAAAGAGTTAATGGCTCATACGATTCTGTATTTTAAGGTGGCCCTATTGGTCACCTGTGGAGTGCAAAGGAGAATGGCGGAACACTCCACAAAGTGTGGTATGGGGGAAAGACTGTTGTTTCTCACATCATGGGGGCTGAGGATAGGTTCTGGCTCAGAAACACTTTGCTTATATGATGCTGAACAGACTGTATGATCACGCTAAACCATAAGGTTGTATGGGAAAAGCGGCAAAGTATTTTTTTTTCTTTCTGAGGTTTTTCTGAGGAGCAAGTTACATGAAGTGTTGTTTTTGTTGTTCAGTCACTAAGTCATATCCAACTCTGCGACCCCAGGGACTGTAGCCCACCAAACTCCTCTGTCCCCCATTAACATGCAATGTACGTAGCATTCTACTTAAGAGTGCTTGGCACCAATCAGTGACCCAATACAGGTAATCTCCTGACTTGAAGAGAGGTGAAATTATAAGAATGGACTGGCATGTTTCTGGAGAAAAGTGTAACCATTTTAAAACATGATTTGCTGCGCTATAGTAAATTCCTTTAGAAGATAGAGGAAGTTGCATGTCAATAGAATTTTAAATAGATATTGTCTCAGGAGATGTTACAAATATTAAAGAAGGCAAAACAACCAAAAAGAATGGAGAAAGGTCAAACAATCTGTTGGTAAATTAATGTTAGAATGCTAGCAAAAAGATACGCTAACAGACTGAGGTAACATGTGTTGACATGATGGGTGTGAAAACCTGGGAAAGCAATAATGTTGGAAAAGACTTGAGGGATTGGTTGTCATCCAATTAATTAGCTACAACACATGCCTGTGTGATTTTACACCACGCAGAGGAATTTTCCCATATGACAGTGATGTAAATGCACCTGTCATACCACATTTAGCAGGGCCTCTCCCGTCTCTCAGCATTGAAAGAAAATTGGAGTGATCAAGACCAATGATTAAGGATCGTCACAGGCTGTTCTCTGCTGAAAAATGTAAGTAGCAGAGGGTTCAGAGCTTGATGGGGATGGTCACGTGCAAATCAATACAAACTTATTACAGCATGATTCATTATTATATAATTAGAAAACTATCAGCTTAGTCATATTCTCCAGTTCTCACTGCTTGATGTAAAGACTGGGGATATGACTGTTGGATTATCACACAGAAATCAGTCATGCCCTACTTTGCTGGGTTTCCTGATGGGAGCCTCTCGACAGAGTTCTTTCAGTTCCTTCCCCCTTCTTGTTTTTTGAACAAAGTCTGCTTTATCTCAAACTACCACCCTAAGGTACTGGAAACACATCAAATTATTGATCAATTCTGGAATTCTCTACTTCTCTGACTTTATGCATTCTATTTCCTTAGCTTAAGGTACTCTCCTTTGATTACCAACCCTGTGCTAGTCATTCTTCAGTTTATCCCTCCAGGTCCAATCTCTGTACTGTTCACTAACCTGGGAGGCTGACCACTTTGGGTTGTATTGCCTGGACTTCTTGCCTTCTGGTTTCTCATTGGGTTTGAACATTGCAGGGGGTGGGAGGGGAGGGTGGAGGGGCAGTATTGGCTGGAGATGGAAGACTGGGGGGAGTGAAATATTTAGTATTTTTTTTTTTTTTGCAGTGCCTATATTCCTCTGTCCAAAGCCACAACTCCTCAGCTATAATATATATTCCTTTTTTTGAGTTACAGTTATATCTTTCTTACCCTAACTCTTCCAGCCAGAGGAAGGTAGTGCTATCATGCTCTTATTGGCCCAAAGATGCTGTTTGTTCCCTTAATGCTGCCTGCACATCTGTAGTAGTCTTTGCATTAGAGTTTCTTCAGTCTTTTTGAGAGTACCATCAGTTCCTTCCCCATACGCAAAATGTTTCTCAGTTCCTCTATTTGGAACTGATACCTCCGTTTTCTGTGTTCCTGGTGTCATTATAATCCCACTGCAACTGCTGTGGAATCCTAGGCCATATGCTCTGGTATACAAGAAATAAAAGATTTTTTCTATAACTCAGCTTAGTTTTTACTTCTCTATTCCAACTTGATGGCAGAAATTTAGTTGTCAATTTTAGATCACCCTACCCCTCCGAGCAATGTTAGCTTTAGAGGGAGCCTATGTAAGCCAGGTAAGTGGCAGAACAACTGGTGCTTGAGTCACAAATCAGTTAGTCCACCAGGTGCATATCTGTAATGGACACGGTGTTACCAGGTCCAGATGCCTCCTCAATGGTGGGTAGTAGCCCCAGTTGCTGAGATTGTTGTCAGGAGACAGCCTTCAGCTGATAACACACTACTCAGGAAGTGATAAAACACTTCCTGAGGCTGTGTATACCCAGTGGCAGTCCACCATGATGGTATAAAGCCTTAGCTATTTGGGGCCTGTGCATGACAACTTTGACAAGTCTTTCTAGTTCCATTCTCTGTGGTGTTTTGGCTGATGCCTTTTTTGGTCCTGAGGTACAATGCCACTTCTTCCTCTGTCCTGACCAATTCTACCTTCCTTCCACAAGTGTTGATCCTAAGGGCACTTCCTAATAAACTTTGTGTACCATCAACTCCATTTCAGAATTTATTTTTGAAAGATCACAATCTGCAAAAATATCTGATGTTACCCACTTCTCAATAACCAGCTTCAGCCAAAGTATCCCTTCTTCCTATCTCCTGACTCTCTCAGGTTTGCCTCCCTCCTTCCATTTACGCTCTATTAGTTACCTAGTGATGCAGAACAATGTTGCCACAAAGTCAGTCGCCTCAAACAACATACGATTATTATGTTTCATTTTCTGTGGATCAGGAGTGTCACTCATGCAGCTTGGTTGGACTCTGATTGAAAAATCCACAAAGCTGTGATCAAGGTGTCAGTCGGCTTTAGCTGAGCTTCAGTTGGAGAAGGAACCACTTCCAAGCTTTTGTGGTCATTGACAGTATTCTTTTGCTTGTAGCTGTTAGACAGTTTTGCTGACTGTCATCTGAAGGCCACTCTCAATCCCTCACCATGTAGGACTTCCCTGTATGGCTCCTTGCTTCCTCAAAGCCAGCGAGGAAAAGGGTCACCTGGAAAGTTAGGTTTATATCTTAACTTATCATGAAAGTGACAATCATCTGCTCATATATGATAGATTGGGAGCAAATCTCAGTTCCTGCCCTCCCTCAAGGGGAGAGGATAAAAGGGTTTGAATCACAGGTGATGGGAATCACTGGGACCTCCCTAAAGTCTTTTCACCACACTCTGGAATCTGTGAGATTATCTATGGCCTGTCTGTCTAGATGCATTAAACAGCAATTTTGTCCTGGGCATCTCACTGTCTAAGAATCTCTTTGGAGAGTAAGGATCAGAACACTTGTCTCTCAGGCCTATAAAATGCTCATCTCGTTGATGCTCCCTCTATCTCAGTGGAAAATGAAAGCATAGGAAGGGAAGTGGAGAGAACCGAGACTCTAGCAATGCCGCTGCCGTGGTGGTTGGGGTTGGAGTGAGCTATGCCTGGTTCCAGGGTCCACTTCATAATTTTCCCTCATGCTTGGGGGAAGGGGAAGAGAAGAAAGTAAGGAGGGTTGGGGAGAGAGGGAGAAAGATAGAGGAAGCATTGGTAACACTGGGATGTGCATTCTCTACCCCAGAAACACTTAGAGTACTTAGGAGTTCCAGTTACTGACAGTTGGTTTATAAATGAATACTTGGATAAACAACTGAATCTAGAATTTTCTACATTAGAATCTAAACCACTCAGCTTGCCACTAATTCTCAGACTCGAAGGATAAAACAGAAAATTCTCTGGGATTGTTTAAAGGAGAGAAGTCTAGGACATTCTTACTAAGCTAAGAGGCAACAGATTTTCACACCATCTCATAAACCTAAGGACACATCTCCCCACCCCTCTGTTTATCAAGCCTTTCATATTCTACAGTACAAGGCAGAACATTCAGTGGACAGTTTTGTTCTGTGGCATCAACCTCTTTCCATTGATCTTCATTGCAGGTGCTGACCTAAGCATAGATGAAGTAGAACTTCACCTGCCAGCGTGGTGGGGGCTGCCACAGAGTCACTGAGCCCCCAAATAGCTTCTTGCCACTGCCCTTCCCTAAGCTTACCCTTCATGTCCATGAACTCTCCAAGTAAAGTTATAACCTAGCATTAACAATACGTCAGCAGCACACTAAAATCCGTACGTGCGTGAACAGAATTCCAGGTGTATTTTTAACTAGATTGATCTAACCTAGCCCTGTGAGAGTGTGGAAGGTGTTCTGTGATACTCTTGTATTGCATGGCAATGAAGTACAAAAAGCACAAGCATTATGTGTAAAATTCTTGAGTAGGAATAGAGAACTAAACATATTTTGAGCATTTCATGTTCCAAGAACTGTATTATATACTTTGTTTATGCCATTTCATTATATTTTCATAATCACCTTGTGAACTAAATATTAAAACCTCTATCTTATAAATAAGTAATCGGGTGTTTAGAGATGTTAAGAAATTGTCAGTGTCACAAAACTGGCAGGGATTGACCCAGGGTTTAAATTTAAGTCTGTACCTTATAAGTCTAGTTTTTCACCTGCCATATTGCCTCCTGGAATTAGTAATAAAACATTTATACAGCCTCAAGCAACATTTCTGGAGACAGCTGGGAGGAGTGAAAAATTTAGGAAACAGGAGAGGAAAGGTGCGTTTCCAAATTTTCCTTTTTTTCAGCAGAAAATATTTAGAAGAATTGATCTGGTTCAATTCCTCAGTAATTTTCTGTCTGGAATTTGAAACACAGGATCCCCTACAAACAGACTCAGTGAAACACGCTACCTCCCTGCCGTTTCTTCTTAAATAAGGATGAAATCCCGCTTCTATGTCACCAACTGAAGGGCTCTAAACCATGACAAACAGTAACTGCCTGATAGCCATCTCACCCTAGATACAGTCATTTCTATTAGTCAGAAAACACTTGCTAGAGAGTTAAAGAGGAGTGTGTGGGTCATGTGGGGGTAAAAAGAATCCATCAGCCATCAACCTGGAATAGACTTACCCTTGCCAAATCTGTAAAGGCAGAATCAATGGATGTTGAGTATAATTAACAATTGACTTAAATGAGAAGACAAATGGGAAAATCCCATTCAGGTAAAAATAATTACAGAGTATACATATTGTGAAACATGAGGGTGTTTGGTTATTCAAAACTGTGCCACTTCCTATTATGATTCCTGAACACTAGTTTACATAGAGGGAGCTAGCCACAGCAAGCTGATTTTGCACTAATAAATACTAGAGAAAACCTCTCATGTACACAATACATATAGACACACATGACTGTTCCTGAGAATTAGTAGATATCAAAGGAAACCATTTTCTTTCCAAAGTCCATAGGCTGAAATGCCTGTGCCTTGAACCAGAGGACAGAGGAAGTTTTAAAAGCTATTGTTTCTTTTTTATTGTTTTTGCCATACATTGTCATGATATCACCATGGGTTTACATATGCTTCCCCTCCAGAACCCCCCTCCCTCCTCCATCCCCCCCCACCCCAGGAAATCTCGATGCACCAGCCCCGAGCATCAATCCTGGGCTGGCGATTGATTAGACACATGACAATTAACATGCTTCAATGCCCTTCTCCCCTATCATCCCACCCTTACCCCCATCCACAAAGTCCACGAGTCTATTCTATACATCTGCGTTCCTTTTGTTGTCTCCCATGTTGGGTTCTCGTTACTGTCTTTCTAAATTCCATAAATATGCGTATTAAAAGCTATTGTTTTATTCTCAATTAGCACTTTCCCTGTCAATAGCAATTCAGACGAAGGTCAAAGATGCTTTCGTATTGACATCCACAGAGATGAGGAAGATCAGATAGCTCTGGAACTTTTTGATATAGGCATAGTAGTGTTAAATAATTTAGTCAGGTTTTGTTTGACAGAAAGGAAATAGGACCTGATAACTTCTATACAGGGTTGAATGTCTCAAGGAGAAAAAGTAGACAACAGTTTCTGTAAACTAGAAAGGCAAGTAGATTGTACGTATTGATGTTGGATGGAATGTAGATAAGGTGTTATGGAAATAGCTACATTTGTGGAGCTAAGAGCAGGGGAAGTGCATTGTTTTACACTTTCAGGTTATTTTTCATCCAACCTCAGTTGCTTTTCTCAACAACCTCTCTCCCCACCTCCTTTTTTCCCCCTCACACTGGTGAGTTTGCACTTATTTTTGGTCAGTTTTCTTGAAATGCTTGCTCTATATTCCAAATTTTCAGGAAAATGAGCACAGTTTGACTGCTAACTTGTCTTCGCAGGGCTTATCTCTGAGTTGGAAACATTTTGAGCTGACCTGCATTGTGTAATACAATGACTACATGGAAATTGTTTCCTGATACTTGGTACTTACCATTTCTTCACAAGAGTAAAATTACAACACAGATTTTAACATACTGACGACTTTCTTAGAATTCTGAAGTTTCTTAGTACTGATTTTCTGTTGTTAACATTCATGTCTATTATTTATTCAATCATGGGTGTGAATGTACTGCATTAATTACATCCACTATTTAGATCGACTTTTCTTTTAGGTAAATATACTCATATCAAGAGTTCACTCAGTGACTAGCTGTAGCTAGTCTTTCCATTCCTCCCTCCTAGCCTGACATCAGCAATGCTAGAGGGCTTTCAGCCAATATTAGTGTGTCACCTGGTTAAATATGCCACTGTGAGCATGTAGCATAAAAGGGCAGGAATGGCATGCTTCATTCACCGCAGCAGGTAAGTTCTCCTTGATGATGTATATAATAGCACAAATGTCAGTCTGCTGACAGGAGGTAGGCATAGAAGCTGTGTGCTGACTTGGTAAAAATGACAGAAAAATGAGAGTTTTGATAGATTGTGATGGGAAAGCTACAATATGTTTCCTAATTGTATACATTTATTCCCTTTTTCCCAGAGGAGGGCATGGCAACCCGTTCCAGTATTCTTGCCTGGAGAATCCCTGTGAAGAGCCTGGTGGGCTACTGTCCTTGGGGTCACAAAGAGTTTTCCCTTCTTTATACATTCTCAACACTGCAGTCTTTTCTGATTCTTTCAGTAATGAATGATGACAAAGGAGCTCTGAAAGCAAAATGTTTTAAAAATATTTTAAAAGGATTGAGAATAAAGGTCAAAATATATTAATATAAGGATTATTCTATTCATGGTGCTGCATTATTCTACAGAATATACTTAGTCAAACTGTGATCCTCCTCAATAAAACTCTTATGTAGAAATTAATTACTCAATATATCATTTTTAATTGCAATAATAGTTTTAGAGAGTGTGATGTACTAGAAGAAGGGATACACACCTTCTTCTCTCCTGTGGTCATGGGTAAAATTGAGAGTCACTAACTTTTGTGGAAACAAGCTGTATCTTTACGGAGGCTTTGGAGCAATAGAGAGATATATGGATAGGAATGGAGGACTATATGGGCGAGAACAGATTTTATGGGTAGACTGGAGAAAAGAAACATAAGGCAATTAGGCAAACACTTTGCCTCTCTAGAAAAGCCATGAGCCAGGCTGTAGTAATCAACTGATTTGGGTTTTCCTTTTGTTAATGTTTAATACCTTAGTCTCAAGAATCTCCTGATGCAGGAGCTCTACAGAGAGATGAACAGAATATTTCCAGTGTGACTCTTACTATAATAAAAGATGTACAGACCACATAGGATGGGGCCCTAACCCAGACTCATTACAGATACACTTTGTCTTCTGTGGGAATTCTTTTCCTACAGGGGCACATCTGCAGAAAAATTTCCATTTCTTGGCTACCTTGTATTGGCTTTGAGCATGAAATGAAGTTACTGCTTAAGCCTTGTATTTAAATTTGATCCTATATCTGAGAAGCAGCCTGAAGGCAAGATAGACAAAAAGAAGACTTCCATGTTTTCACTTTTTTTGCATTTAAGGAAGAATCAGATGTGTCATCCACTTTCAGGGACAGAGTTAAAGACACGATGAAAGAATTGCATTTGAGACTACGTGGAATCAGGTGTCAAAACATAAGATATCTTCCTTTACAGAGACACTATCTGGCAGTGTCCTGAATATCCCTCCATTGTCCTCTCCTACACTCTTTTAATTGCCTTTCCTTGGTGTTTCTATACTATACGGGATGATATTTATTATCCCTAGTTTACAAAAGGAAACTAAATCCAGAGAAGCAAAATGACTTCTTTAAGGTTAATAACTAGTATCAAATAAAGCCATTCCTTCCCATCTATCTCAGAATATAGTCTGAATTTTGACAAAATATCATGTTTCCCAGACATCTTAAAAAATGAAATCAATAATGCTGCCATGTATTGGAATAGAATAGCCCTGGGGAAGGTCTGTAGTTCCACTGTTTTTGTCCTGGCTCTGTGCTGTGGCAGCTAGGTAGGTTTGATACAGACCCATATTTTGGAATCACTTTTTAGTGCTCAATGCCTTGCTAATATCTGGATATTACATGGTTAAGTACAAACAAAAAGTTGAGCATTTTAAGTAATAATTAGGGAGGTGAAAACTGAAGCCATTGATTATGCATGCTGTTTCCAAAGTCTCTTTCAAAATGTCATCAGCAAAGCATAGTCAGATTGATTCAGAAACCACAGTTAGTCACAGCATCATTCAGCTAGCTAAAAAAAAAAAATAAAAGATAATAAAAGCTATCATCTTCTATTAATAACAAAAATAGTGAAATTTTTTCTGGTCAAATTTCTTCTTTTGTAAAAGGTTATTTATCATTTTTTCTTTTAATATTATTATTTCTTTTAATTCATTCTCTAATTTCACTGATTTTCCCAGTGGTAAAGAATCCTCCAGTCAATACAAGAGATGCAGGAGAGGCAGTTTCAATATTCTTGCCTGGAAAATCCCATGGACAGAGGACAATGGTGGGCTACAGTCAATGGAGTTGCAGAGTTGGACACGACTTAGCCACTGAGCAAACATACACACAACTTGACTAATTGAATCTTCTTTGGCTAATTGAATCTTCTTTGCCTTAGACATTTTCAGTTCTCTAAATGCATGATCATCACTTTTAGGAAAGGATTTTTAATCTATCTGGTTAATTACATTCCCAGGAATAAATTTTACTTAATTTTTCAGATGGAAAAATATAAAAATTACAGTGGTTTAAAATAAAGAAAATTATTATTATTTTTGTATCTCTAAAGTTTCCTCTATATATTATGAAAACCAAACTAGACAGAGTATATAGGCAAATAGAAAAGGATTTTCTTAGCAGGCAGTTCTTAGATTGCCTTGTCCTTGACTAGGAGTAACACCAATTTCACTATAGCAGTCAATTAGCATTTACAAGGGCTAAAGTGTAGTCTCATACTTTTTTTCAGTTCATCCTTTTAATTATACATTGTGTAATTGTATACAATGAGGCATAAATAGAAAATGATTAATCTATAACTAAGTAGAGGTGGGCCAAGAGAGATTTCTGTTAAGTAAAGGGAATAGACATTATTTGTTTCATAAATATTATATTCAGATTTTAAATTAAAAAAAACACTTTAAGCTTGCAAATATTGTCTGTTTTTTTAATTTAAATTTCAGTCTTTTTTTTTTTAGTTTAAATAAACCCATTGATAAAATTGAAAAAACAAACAAAAAAGAAGCTTGAAAATAATTTTCAATGGTGGTATATGAGGGGAAAGGGTCCAAAGCTATGGCCCTCTCCTCTTATATTTTAATAATATATTCCATCATTTCATGGTGTTCATTTCTACTAAGATGCACAGAATAATCTAAACAAATTTTAGCAATGCTTTTAGTCTCAAATATAGTCTCTAAATAACTAACTTTCTGATTTCTTTAAAATATATATTTATATAAACATTATATAAATATATGCAAACATTTATAAACAATATACTATATATGTATATAAACATTTTTTATTTTATAAAAATGATCTAGGCAAATGATTATACACTATCAAAGTTCAGCAGTTCTTGGCCATAATCATGGACTTTTTTTAGAAGATATTTTAACTATCTTTTCAGATTTTCAATAGGAGAGATGTTTTCAAAAACTTGTAATATGAAATATATTCATTTTGTTCTTATTAAATCTTTTCCTCTTTCATAACCTTGACTTTAACTTATATCAAATTAAGCAAAAGGATGTTGAAGAATTGGTGGGCAGCAGTTTCATAAGAAAGTGGCTAACATAAGCTCAGTGGAAAAGAAAAAACAATATTTCATCTTCATTGTTATTGAAGTGTGCCATTAAGAAACTGAAAAATCAGTTTATCCATGTAAAAATGCAGTTGTTGCTGTACCTACCCCAGAAAGTGCCTAAAAGCAGGAGCAGTGAACTAATGTTATTATATTTACAAAGCATGTTGAAATTCACAAAGCGTGTCTCTCTTGATCTCTTAACTCTGAGGGACAAATATCATTTTATCCATTTTCCAGCTGGAAGTCCTGAGCTCAGTCAGATTCTCTGTAATGAATTTCCATTTTCCACACATAGCCAGGTGAGACAGGTATGGTCAGGCTTCCTGCCCATAATCCAGTGATGTTTCTCCAGAGAAGAATGAATTGGGTTAAGAAGAAGATGTATTTGGCATCTTTTATTACTTTTTTAGAATCTTCAACTCTAACAAGCCCCCACACTTTAAAAATGCCTGTGGGTTGTGGTGTAGGCATGGTGTAAGTCGCAACATATTTATTTTTTTCACCTATTACATAGCAATGAATGAGAAGTGACACAAATATTTTATTTGTCACACTCCCACAGTGATTTTTATAGGAAAATAACAGGGGTAGAGGGTGTGAGATGATTCCTGAGGTTCTTTTCAGCTCTCATCTTCTGTAACTTCACCTTGCTGGAGCAGGATAATGCTCACAAAATGCACACTGAATGAATTAATCCACTTCAGACAAATATGAATTACAGAGCTGTCATTTTTGAGAGATAGTAGTACTGACAGCATCATATTACTGATAGCATTCCTCACAATAACTCTTAGCTTGATGTAATGCTGGGAAAATGAAACATTTGGAATTTGTTTCTCTCTATTAATAATTTTAGACTATGAGTTCTGCAGATTGTACAGACTGTAACTGTGGACATGCATTTTAGCTAACAATTTGTTGGCTCAGAATCTCCTTTAAGCTCCTTATACCATTCTGGAACAACTTCTTAGATATCTCCAGAGATTGGCATAAAGGACTTGATAAGGGCAAGAGCTAACCAGATGACTGGTCTTTAAAGTGATGAATTTGATCTCAAGTTTTAAGTAAGAGATTTAAGAAAAGACAAGGTCACTGATTACGAAAGAGGAGGTGGAGACATTTCAGAAGAGATGAGAAAGTGGTTACAGGAGAGGTGATGAGAAAGCAGTAGCCTGAACACTCAGTTTTGCTGGAGGAACTTCAAGTGGGAGTTAAGGAGAACTGGCCTGAAGGCATCTGAAAGGGAAAAGGTAAAAGATGACTATTATAAGGAAGCCAGTTAGGGAACGATCTTTAATGATACACTGATTTTTGTTTGTTTGTTTGTTTTTCCTGCAGTTTCTGGGCAGTTAGTATGTCCAACAGTTTCCTAACCTGAGGGAGCCTTTTAGATGTGGAAATTCAGATTATTTATCTTCCACTTAAAAGCTCCTTCTCACTTTTGCTCTCTAAAGAAGGAGAAGAGTAGAACCTGAGTACCCCGCTGGGAGCTTAGACCCACAATGTAGCTAGATGTCCCTGGGTATAGCTGACCTCTTTGAAGGATGTCCATGTATCTGCGGACTCTGCCTGTAATTCTAGCCTGAACTAAGTAACACTGGTTAGTCAATCCAGAGCACCTTAAATGATGGCTGTAAGCCTGTAAACTGGGGATATGTCTTCAAGTTTCCTTCTGTTAATTCTTAAATGACTAGACTGGAAAACTGAAAGAACATTGTCTCCAAGGTACAACTATGTGCATCTTGAAGAAAATGTGCCTTCTTTCGTCCAAATAAAATAGTGTCTATTAATTAAGTAGTTTTTAATGAAATATCTCAAAATTCTAGCTCATATTATTTGGCTTATATTTCCTCTCAGCATTCTATAGTGACTAAAGTAAAATAATCTAATAAATTGGATCATTTTATCAGTTTAGTAGGAGTAAACTGGTAACTACTTCTACAGTGCCTTAAAACATTTGATTTTCAGTGGCTACAACCAAAAAGTAAAATTAGATGGATTAAAGGGATATGCACATTGAATTAATGGATTGATAGATAAATAAATTTATCTTAACCTAAAGCAGTAGAAGTGTCCTAATTATACAGTTTATTTTATGACCTCAATCCTGGGTAGAAAAAGTAGATCTGCTTCTGTCATAAACAGAGATTCACTTTAATACATGTCATGGCTTCAAGAACAAAGTGAAGACTTCACTTCTTTTTCTTCTCCTTTTATTCCTTTCTTCTTCATAAGGAATATTTCCATTTAGTCACATCAGCATGATCAGTGAGGTCAATTACTTCTGGACTGCCTTGTTCCAGCCTCTGTTAGTACTGCCTCACTGCTTATAAGGAAAAGAACACAAGGGCAAAAATGACTTGGGTGAACATCGGAACACCCCCCAACTTTTTGTCGGAAGGCTATACCCTAGGGATAGTGATGCATTCCCAACTGTCTCCTGGAACGCAATGCACCTGGCAGTGTTGTGTGCCATTCTTCTGCCCAGGGTATTACCAACCTCTTGGAAAGTACTTGGGACTTCCCTGGTGGCTCAGGTGGTAAAGAATCTTCCTGCAATGCAGGAGACCTAGGTTCTGTCCCTGGGCTGGGAAAATTCCTTGGAAAAGGGAATGGCTACCCATTCCAGTATTCTTGCCTGAAGAATTCCATGGACAGAAGAGCCTCGTAGGCTACAGTTCATAGAATCATAAGGAGTCGGTTACAAGAGAGCGACTAACACTTTCACACATTGAGACTCAGACACAATCTAAGAAGGAGTATAAAATAGTAGCTTTTGGAGTCAGAACTTACAACTCCTAGTTCACTAACCTTGCTACCTAAGAATTTCAAAAGCTTCTGTAAGTATAAATTCCTTCCTCTTCTAAAATGGAAATATACAATATTGGCTTCTTTGGGGTCCTGTAAATATCATATAAAGTGATATATGTAAAATATCTAGCATATAATATTGGCTTCCTTGGGGTCCTGTGAATATCATATAAAATGATATATGTAAAATACCTAGCACTTTCCATGGCACATAGTAAAAGCTCAGTAAATGTTACTGGACTTCTCTAATCATCCTACTATGCTTTCAGATATTTTTTGTGTGATGAGGCCAATGATTTATTAGGAAGAATATGGACTTTTAAGGCACTTTTAAAAAGATTTTTTTGTTTTGCCTCCACCACTGTTTAGATAGGAGATCTTGGATAATATATTAATCTTGGCATCTCAGCATGCTCATGAATATCTGCTTATGAATACATACTTAACAACTCCATTTGTTGCAGTTGTTCAGTTGCTCAGTCGTGTCCGACTCTTTATGACCCCATGGACTGAAGTATGCAATGCTTCCCTGTCCATCACCATCTCCCAAAGCTTGCTAAAACTGTTGTCTGTTGAGCTGGTGATGCCATCCAACCATCTTATCTTCTGTCATTTCCTTTTCCTCCTGTCTTCTATCTTTCTCAGCATCAGGATCTTTTCCAATGAGTTGGCTCTTCACAATAAGTAGCCAAAGTATTGGAGCTTCAGCTTAATTATCAGTCCTTCCAATGAATATTCAGGATTGATTTCCTTTAGGATTGACTGGTTTGATCTCCTTGCTGTCCAAGGGACTCTCAAGAGTCTTCTCCAACACCACAGTTCAAAAGTGTCAATTCTTCTTTATAGTCCAACTCTCACATCCATACATGACTACTGGAAAAAAACATAGCTTTGACTATATGGGCCTTTGTCAGCAAGATGATGTCTCTGGTTTTTAATTCACTGTCTCGGTTTGTCTTAGCTTTTCTTCCAAGGAGCAAGCATCTCCGTGGTTAGTATAAAATGTCATAATCAAGGTCTGTAAGTACAACACTGGCTGATGTAACTACTCCATAAAGTATAGAAAAGCTCTGGAGTCAGAAAGTTCTTCCCATCTTTGTTCTGTCTCTAAACACATGTAAGGGCAGCTTTCTCTATTCCATACCAGTTTTAGCACTGGACCCCTAATTTTCCTTCTTTCTCAGGTTCATAATTATCTTAGGTAATTTCAAAATTACCCTGATATTCATATACATCACATCCTTAACCATAATTTGGACTATTTTATCATTGAAAACACTTCTAAGATTTTAAAATTTGAAATTATTCTTTCTGACTATCATGATTTCACATCACATACCATCACTTTCCTCTCCCCAAGACCTTCTTACCTTCTGTCCTCCATATTCTTAGAATCAATTTATCTCCCCCACTAACCCCATAATCTGCTAATCTACTTAACTATTTATGCTTAGCTATTTCTAGTGCTTTATTTCCTTCAACATTGTGAATCTCTCAAAGCAACCATCATTGTTGACCTCATTGCTACATTCTCTATTTTTTGAGTGAGTTTCCATAGGATTAATATAGTTTTCTTAAATTTTGAATTGAATTCAATTTTGAATTGAATTCACCAGTGAACCTATATGGGATTAACTTTTCTTTGTTGTTATTGCTTAGTTGCTAAGTTTTGTCCAAGTCTTTTGCAACCTCATGGACTGTAGCCCTCTAGTTCCCTCAATTTCCCAGGCAAGAATATTAGAATGGGTTACCATTTTCTTATCCAGAGGATCTTTCCAACCCTGGCAGGGAACCCATGTCTTCTGCATTGGCAGGTGGATTCCTTACCACTGAGCCACTAGGGAAACCCAAATTTTCCTTGTAAGAAGGTTGTAAATCACAATTCCAATTTCTTTGATATAGGGTTGTTCAGGTTTTTTATTGCTAATTTGTAACTTTCAAGGATTTTATCCAGATTACCTAAGATTTTTGTTTGGTGGGTGTGAAAATATTTAAGTTCTACTCTCAGCAAATTTCAATTACATGATATAGTGTAATCAACTATAGTCACCATGTTTTTCATTAGATCCTCAGACTTTACTCATTTTATAGCTGAAAGTTTATACCCTTTACTAGCTCTGTAACTCACATTTGTCTACAGTGGATTAATTCATTTGGCATACATATTGTGAATATTTATTCTGCTTTCAGAAAGGTGCCAGAGATTCTGTCCTCATCACTCCTTGAACTTAGAAAAATGTTATCCATTTACAAAATCTATATGATGTCAGTTACCATTTGCTCTGAGAAAACTCTGACTTAATAATTTGATGTAATGTCTTATTCCTTGGAATTGCCTAACACTTTATCGGACTTCACTTAAGACATTTACCTGATACCATTTGACTTTACCCAGGTTGGCAAGTTTCAGAGAGAAGGAACTCTGATTTGATCATCCTCGTACTAGTCATCACATGAAGTATTTACATGAACAAACTCAAAAACTGAACTTTGAATCCAATTAGCACTGTTATAGAAGACAAATTGTAACATTTTTAAACTTAAGAATTAGATTCTATCTCTTAGTTTTCAGCATAATCTCTTATAAATTTCTTATTCTTTTAAAATTATCAAACCCAGAAACAGTTTTCTAGTTAGTCTTTTCTGAAGACACACTAGTTGAAGTACTTAAGAAGAATGGATGGGAGAAATTAATATTAAATAAATGAATCCTAATGATTGTAGTCAGTATATTTTCTCTCCCTCTTGTCCCTTCTCCTTCTTTCTTACCACCACATACCCCCTCACTTGTGTTCATAAAGAAGGCCATAGTTTTCTAATACTAATTCAAAATATAATCCATCATGTCTTAGAGATGGAACAAGTCTGGAGAATTTGTAAAAGGGTACGTCTTAGAACTTTGCCTGGATAATTTGAAACATTTCAGCATTTTTTCCCACTTTGGCCCATTTGGATAAGGGCAGTACCTCCAACCTTTTCAGTTTTCTCAAACTTTTTACGCTGCCCCATGGTAGGCACCATTGTCTCACTACCTTTCTAAAAGACAGGATGCTGCCCTACAGCTCCATACCAGGTCAATGATTTAAACCCAGTTCTGGGAGAAAGGCAAATGTGTCAGGCAATGAATCATTCGGACACCTTCACAGAAGAATCCGTATCTTCCTTAGAGATTATTTGTCTAACTTGGCATAACCATGTTTGATACTCAGCTCAGGACAGGATAACAGAAAAAGGGGGTAGTACTGCTTGCTCAGAAATGCTCTCCTTCATCCCTTGCTTTGTCTCCCTTTTTCCCTTGCCCAGTCTCAGAAGTGAACTTTTTTTTTTTTTTTTTGTAATGCTCCCATATTATAGGAAGAAAGATAGTCTTGCAATACTTCTTTTTGTAAAACTCAATGTCTTGAAGCAGGCTACTGGGGGAGGCTTATGAATAACAAAGAACATCTTTTCATGTGTTTGTTAGCCATTTTTATGTCTTCTTTGGAGAAATATCTGTTAAGTTCTTTGGCCCACTTTTTAATTGGGTTGTTTATTTTTCTAGAATGGAGCTGCAGGAGTTGTTTGTATATTTTTGAGATTAATTGTTTGTCTGTTGTTTCATTGGCTATTATTTTCTCCCATTCTGAAGGCTGTCTTTTCACCTTGCTTATAGTTTCCTTTGTTGTGCAAAAGCTTTTAATTTTAATTAGGTCCCATTTGTTTATTCGTGTTTTTATTTCCAATATTCTGGGAGGTGGGTCATGGAGTATCCCGCTTTAAACACATGAAAAGATGTTCAACATCACTCATTATCAGAGAAATGCAAATCAAAACCACAATGAGGTACCACTTTACACCAGTCAGAATGGCTGCCATCCAAAAGTCTACAAGCAATAAATGCTGGAGAGGATGTGGAGAAAAGGGAACCCTCTTACACTGTTGGTGGGAATGCAAACTAGTACAGCCACTATGGAAAACAGTGTCGAGGTTCCTTAAAAAGCTGCAAATAGACCTGCCATATGACCCGGCAATCCCACTGCTGGGCATATACACCTAGGAAACCAGAATTGAAAGAGCCACGTGTACCCCAATGTTCATCGCTGCATTGTTTACAATAGCCAGGACATGGAAGCAACCTAGATGCCCATCAACTGATGAATGGATAAGAAAGCAGTGGTACATATACACAATGGAATATTACTCAGCATTAAAAAAAAATTCATTTGAAGCAATTCTACTCAGATGGACGAAACTGGAGTCCATTATCCAGAGTGAAGTAAGCCAGAAGCAAAAACAACAATATAGTATATTAACGCATATATATGGAATTTAGAAAGACGGTAACGAGAACACAACATACGAGACAGCAAAAGGAACGCAGATGTATAGAATAGACTCATGGACTTTGTGGATGAGGGTAAGGGTGGGATGATATGGGAGAAGGGCATTGAAGCATGTTAATTATCATATGTCTAATCAATCGCCAGCCCAGGACTGATGCTCGGGGCTGGTGCAGTGAGATTTCCCGGGGGGGGGGAGGGTGGGGGGGGAGGGAGGAGGGAGGGGGTTTCCGGAGGGGAAGCATATGTAAACCCATGGTGATATCATGACAATGTATGGCAAAAAAAATTAAAAAAAATAATAAATTAAAAAAAAATTGAATAACAAAGAAGGAGGAAAGGGAAATTTGTGAGAAACAAAAAAAAGGAGTAGTTTTCCTTAGATGGAAAGATAATTCAAAATGCAACAAACCAATAAAACAGAGATACATCTGTGAGAAAAAGACCTGCTGGAGAGAATATATATTAAAAATGTGTAGTTTTGTTACTAAAAATGCTCACAGCGAAATCAAGTTTAGAAAGCTAGAGGTTTCTGAATCTCTTAATAACTAGAACATGAGTTCCAGGACTGAATGCTAATGCTGCATGTTCGCAGTGGAGATTCTTACACCATGTCTTATGATCTCTGACCTGTGAGTTTACTTCTATGTACCAATGCCTCCCTTACCTCACCATGACCCTGATTTAAAATGTATGCTTTAATGTTAGAATGGTCTCTGGTACAAGTAATAACACTCTACTATTACTTAATGAAATATTGTATACCACTCCTAAGAATCATCACTTCAAGCCACTAATTAACCTGCTCCCTCCACCCTGTGCCCCCAAAAGAAAAGCCACATGCTTCAAATCCATATGAAGTTGGGGGCAAAATAAAACATGATCTTTTATTGTATTATTTATAATCCAGAATACTATTAGGAGAAAAGAAAAAAAAAAAGCTCTTGTATTTCATCACCTCTGCAGTTTGAGAGGATGGAAGTTAATGATGCAGGTAATAAAGATATGGACAGAGCTTTATCTTTGATTTTTGTTGACTTGTGGTTGGAGAGCAGTCAGTTGCTTGGCCTGAGGAAAGCAGGATAGATGTGATCCTGGAGGCTTCTCAGTTCAATCTGCATAGCCACCTGGGAGGAGAATATCAACAGCTCTATTTTGGACTTAAAGTGGAGGCAGTCTTCCCTGTAGCCCTGTTGTTCTCCTCCATCTCAGCTGAGAGTTGCTGTAGACTGAGTGTGCCAATGCCTTCTTTTTCAGTGTGAGAATTGGAATACCACTAGCATTGGCCCAGAGAACAGGCAGAGTTTCAGCAACCATGACCAGAGCTCTCCAAGTCTTGTTTATGTTTTATATAAAACTCCATGCTGTAAATGAGAACGATCCCCTTGGGGAAGATCTTCTGGTCTTCAGATGGCTCTCTAAAGTAACCTTTCTGGGCATCTCCAATACTTGCTTCATAATTAAGACTCTTCTGTTGACTTGTGCTTGTCTCAGCATATTTCAGACTTGACTTCAGTGACCTGACTCACTGTGATTGACTCACATCCAGTCTGTGGCCTCATTCTACTACTGTGTCTTTGTACTTGTAGGGTGCAGGTGATACCTAGGCATCCTTTGGTATCTTTCTAAGAGGATAGTGGCTGATAGGAGCAAAGAAAATAAAGCATGGTTCACATTTCTGTTGAGTAAACCAAGTCTTTACCTGGATCCTCTTCTCCATTAGCTCGATTGCCACCAATTCTGTTTTTAATTTGCATGTCACTTAAAAGGCCAATATTTTGGGGGAATGATGATGAATTAAAATCATTATCAGTCAATAAAGTATTAGTTAATGTTAAAGCAGGCATTATTTGATGCCCTAGAATAATACTCAGATATAAGTCATTGAAAGTGGCATCATTAAGAGACTTATTTGAGGAATTTGGGCCGTGGGGAGGGGGAGTAGGTCTTCAGTTATACTCCAGTGTTTTTTGTGTTTGCTTTAGTAGCTGGACTGTCCCTTCTCCCTTTCAACAACTGGCTATTACTTATCCTATGCCCACCATTTGTAAATGTTACTACATTAAGAACTTTAGTGAAATAATTAATACTATAGAGTATTGCTTTTTTCCTGAGATCAAATTTACTCAGACATGCTTCTGATATCTTAATAAAATGTCTCCATGACCAGTAGTGAAAATAGACATTTCCATGCAACAATTTATTTTACTATTCTTTGCTTCACATTGTTTGGTATTGCCTTCTTGTTTTCATATTTAGTCTGTTTTCTGTCCCTCATTTCCTGTCTTTTGTTGAATTTTTGTAAACTCTATCCTGTGGGTGTTATCAGTTCCTCTAGCTATATTGTCCAGGTTTTCTAATAAATAGTCTCTAGTTTGGGATATGGCTAGAAAGACTATTAGGCTTGAAATAAAAAGCAGAGTGGTAATTGTGCTATCTCTTTCCTTGAAAAGATTTCAGCATTCAGGTCAGATGTAAGCTGGTTCACACTGTGTCATAGGATTATGACATGGATTAGCATTCTTGTGAGAGCTGAGCCTGCCATTGTTTTCATAATAATTTTCTACTTGGGAGTTCAGTGTATATTTTATTGATAAATTTTATATATAGCCATTTCCATGATTACACTTCTCAGGGAGTAATTAAGTTCAACAATATTTATTCAAATCTTACATCATATTAGGCACTATGTTCACTGTAGTTTCATAGAAACAATATAGGTGTGCTTTCTGCCTCTTGCTATTGTGGAAAGGATTCATAATAACATTGCTTATGTGGCATTTCATAGTTAAACAAACACCTTCAGTTTTGTCATCTCATTTGATCTCTGTGGCACTCTGGGAATGATAAGGGTGGGTATTACCATCCCCATTTCACAAAGGAGAGAAATGATTTAAAAAGATGAAGTGAGTTTCTCAAGGTCACAGCTTATAAGGGGCTGGTTTAGGGCAGTGAGTAGAAGAAACTTTTATTTGAAATTGTTCTATAAAGATAGAAGCCCTTAAATTCCAATAACATGTGACTAAAGACATTTGCTTTATCACAGCCCCAAATTAGTGTCTTTCCGATTATAATGGTCTCCATCATTCATCTTCAGAAAATAAAAAAGAAAGATACAGAGAAAAGAATTGCTGTAAAGGCAAGCTATTTGACACTCTCCATAAAATATTATTGTTGTTTCTCAGCCTTATCCCAGAGGGATAGTTAAATCTAAGAAACACTAATTTATATGTCAGACCAATAGCATAGTCCAACAGAAGATCAATTTAAATGGACATTTATTCTTTGCTTTTTATTTTTAAAGAGATACTAGTAGAATTTAACCCATTTCATGAAAGAAGCTGTAATCTTCTTCTTTGCTCCTTCTGGTTCCTGCTACAGTTCTGTCTGGCTCTCTCATGCTTAGAGCAAAGGCAGAGAAAAGGCAGAGTATTTCTTCATCATTAGTAGCCAGTATACCTTTTCTTCTTTTTAAAACTCAGCACACAATTAATTTAACCAAGAAATTTATTCACGTATATTTCATAACCTTCTTTATTCTCTGGTCTTAGAGTATATTAGCAAATATATGAAACATTTTCACAGCACTTTATGGGAGAAAGAGGCACTAGAGCTTTCCAAGTATCTTCCTAACCTCCAAGCAGTATTTCACACCTTTGACCACTTCCTGTGTCTTGAAGTTCTCTCCTTCCTTAAAGTCTATCACCCTTCATTGTCTAATTCTCTTCCTGTCTTCAAACCTCTAACTGCTTTATTTTTTTTCACTCGCTTTTCTCATGCTTTCAAATGAAGTAATACCTTGAAGTTCTATCTTATTACTCCTTTTCTGATAGACCTCATTGTTTAACAGTGTTTCTATTTTCATGCTTTTATCAGTAATCAAATATGAATGACTTTTATATATTTAGTTTTGAATTCTCTCTTTAAGCCAATTCACCAAAATATTCTCTGGATAATATCATCTTAACTACTATAGCTGATATTTCAGTATTTTAAAAGCCAAATATCTCATTTCAACGTCAAATTTATTTCACTCAGCACAATGGCCCCTCTTTATTTCTGCTGGCAGTATCCTTAATCTTCTAATCCTGAAACTCATTTCAACCTATGTTCTTCGATCTCCTCTTTTATTAACCTATTTAATCAGTTTCTAAGACTTATCAATTTCCTTTTTTAAATTACAATTACCCGTGTTTGTATTTATTCATGTTGCTACCATCAGGTGCTCTATTTTCACTGCTATCAAGTTTATTTTTTAAACATGGATATCATCAGTCCTTAACCATGATTGAAAACTGTCAATATCTCCCAATGTCAAAGCCTGAGAAGCAAGTCTGCCTGCAATAACCCTTATGACACTTACTCACTTTAATCTCTCAGATCAAGTATCATATTCTGTCCCAGGCAGATATTTTGTCTGAACTTGATTTTATGGCTGTATCCATGCTGTTTCCCCAATGCATTATTTCTTGACTCCTTCTTACCACATAGTAAGAACTTCATTGATCTTTTGCAGTTTATTTCACATATTCTGTGTAAGTCGTTACTGATCATTCAGAATGAAAATGTACCTTGACACTGTTTATCCTTATCCTTAGCCTATCATTTAGCCTTCAGCATAAAATGCCTTAAAATTTCACTTGTCCTTTATACACATATATTTCCTATCTTCCCAACTAATTTATAAAGTGCTTATCCCAAGGATTATGTCTTATCTCTTCCTGCAGTTACCACAATAACTACTCCAAGCCACTTTAGGCATTCAATAAACAGCTGATTAGTTGCATACAAACAAAATAAATTCTTAATGGAAATTATTTATATTGATAAGGTATATATGCATGCTTTTAAAGATTATTAACAAGAGTATGCATGGCGATAATTCTCCATCAGTGTTTTATAACTGTTTTAGGCACTCAGTAAACTAAGAACAAATAAAAATCTATTAATCAGCTTCAGTTACTTTGGCAGTTGACCAAAGCAAAAAAACATATCACAGAAAAACATAAACAAAAATTTTCCAATGTCTGGTCCTTTTGTTGTTCCCAGATCCCAATCTCCACAAACCACCAGGAGGCCATTCACCGATGCAAGCGCAAGAGGGAGTTTATTACAGACCCGGGTGGGGACCGCACATACACACACCAACGCAGCGGAGTGAGGGCGGCGGCCCCAAGCCGCATGGTACAAGGCTTTTAAGGGAAAGAGACAAAGGGCAGGAGGGCTCGGATGGGGTAATGTGTTTCGGCGTCCTGTGACTGGCCGATGGGAGGGGAGGTCAGGGGATTTTCGTGCGCTAACCCCTGATTGGCAGTCGTGTCTAGGGTGGTGACCAGGGGGTGGGGGAACTTGAGTGTTGCCTTCTATCGCAAGATGGCAGCTCCTCTTTTTAAGACGGAGTCACTTAGGCTCTACACTTTAATCCCAAACATAGCCTTCTCTTGGTTGTATCCATCCCTCTCTTCTAAGTGTGACAGTTATCAAGGCTTTTCCTACTTGCCTGTGCCCAGAGAAGGTAAACTTACTTACTGGGGCACATAGTAGGACAAATTGAAAAGTCCATCTCATATGTGAGTTGAACAGCAGTGCCTTAGTCATGGTGGTGGCAGGGGTGGGGGGCAGTTATGTATTTACTGGACCCAGTATTTTGAAATCAGATTATTTTAATAGGCAAAGCAAAGTTCTATATTGTATTGCATTGTCTTTCCCCACTGGTGTGCAAACTCTGAAGACCGAGAGATGTGCTTTATTCATTTCTGAATCCTCAGTGCCTATCAGTTTTGTGTACATACTTTGGTTGCAAAATCTGGTATTTCATTCCTTTTCTCAGTGGGGAAGAGGATAGTGTCATGCCCTTGTTTTATCCAACAATAAGTGGATCTTGCTTGTATGCTAGGTCATCAGCTGCCATGGGGTAATATTCAGGGCTTAAAGAAACAGATAAATATCTACTAAAAAGAGGGGAGAGACTCCCCCCACTCCAACACAGGCATATACTTTCCTCTCTTTGTCTCTCAACCCACACATTATTTTATTAGACAGAAAATAGCAAAAGACTAAAGGAAGAAGTCCTCCATGGTGTTGGGATGGTGACTCTGCTGATGATCTAAGTCATGCGATTCCACATTTCATCATGTATGAAGGAGAAAAGCAGATTTCCAGGCCCATCTCTCTAGATCAGTGGTTCTCCACCAGGTGTAATTTTTTCACAAAAGGAACATTTGGCAGTGTCTCAAGACATTTTTGATTGTCCCAATGTGCACACTTGTGTGTGCAGGCACACTCTTGGCATCCAGTGGGTGGGGACTATGGATGCTGCTAAACATCATATGAAACATAGGACAATCCCCACAACGAGGAATTTTCCAACCCTGAATGTAAATAGGGACAACATGATAAACCCTGCTTTAGATTCTAAATCAGTAGCTAAACTGGGACCTTGAATTTTGCATTTTTAATGTATACTCTATATGGTCGAATATAGATGATTCACAGACTCTCAAGATGCAAATTTGTCCTTTGAATAATTATTTTATTTCTCTATGACTCAATCACATGAGAAAATAATTAGGTATGCAGAACATTCAGTTAAAACTTTCAGTATTTTATACCAGTGTGTATGATCCTAGTTGATATGGAATACTTAAAATGAGCTTCACGGAGAACCAGCATGACTTTTTATTACTAGTGGGAAGCAAGCCAGGGTTAACACCCTCACCGTCTAGTCAAGTCTGACAGGCCTGTCAGCTCCATTGTCAAGACATGCACCTACACAATTACAGTGTGCAGTCTGCTCTGGTGTCCCACAAAAGAAACGTACTGTAGCAGATAACTGCTTCTAGGCTCCCTGCTGTCAGAGAAAATAAGCAAGTTGTAACTTCTCCATCATCCTGCTACAGAGCATTTTCAGTGGTGCCTATTGCTGCTTCACTAGGGTGCTACATGTTATTTTTCTCTGGTAAATGGTCCGGCTAACTTTTGACCTTATCTCAGGTCACGTCATATTGTTGCCTGCATGAAGTTATTATTTGGGAGGTAAGCCTTTTTCTCCCCATTATAAAACTTCATACTACTTGTGATACGCTAACAGCTTCAAAGTCACTGGTGGGAAGTACTACTTCTTTCTGTGCAGTACAGAATGTCAGCCACCAAAGAAGATACCTTCAGCAGGGCATTCAGCAGGCACTTCCTAGTCTTCTTTCTCCTCTAATACCACAGTCTCAGTCATACCCCCTCCACCTCTTGTTCTGTCGATCATTTACAACCACAGCTTCCTTCATGGACCCAAGCAGAAATCACTCTTTCATCTTTAGTTCTGATATCCAGTTATCTGATAAAGTTGCTTTCACCTTCATTGCGTTGCCCATTTTCCTTATCTATTCACCATCTCTGCTTCAGTTTAACCCTTGAAAATCTTTGCTTCCAAAATTACAACTGCCTTCCGTTTAGTTTCCCTCCTGCTCTTGTCTCTTGACTGCGTTCTAATCTACCTTCTATGACATTTCTTGTTTTCTTCTTGAAACAATTCTCATATAATCCTGTACATCCAGTTTACAAAAATGATGGCCTATTACCTATGGCCACACCATGCTGTGCTTAATTGCTCAGTTGTGTTTGACTCTTTGTGACCCCATGGACTGTAGCCCGCCAGGCTCCTCTGTCCATAGGATTCTCCAGGCAAGAATACTGGAGTAGTTTGCCATTTCCTCCTCCAGGGGATCTTCCTGACCCAGGAATCTAACCCATGTCTCCTGTGTCTCTTGTATTGCAGGCAGATTCCTTATCCACTGAACCATCAGGGAAGCCCATTACCTATGGAGAAAAAGCCAAATTCCTCAGATAGGCAACCAAGAACCCTTATAATTTGGGCCCTACCTTCCCCAGATATGCTGTAAATTGCCTCTGTAGTATTCTAACAAAGTTGCTTGACTAAGCTGTTATTGTTCAGTTGCTAAGTCATGTCTGACTCTTTGTGACTCCATGAACTGTAGCATGCCAGGCTGAATAAGGCATATTCTTTCTTATCTCTGCTTTTTCTTGCATTGTTCCTTTTATATGGGATGCATTCTTTTTACATCCTTTTCAGGAGACAAACTCTTGTTAATACTGAGAGAAAAGTCTCAAATTATAATATGACTAACAAGTCTTCTTTGACCTCTCTGGACTAAATATAACAGGTCAGTTTCCCCAGGAAGCAGACTGTATGACAGAAATTTACCTGCAGAAAGTTTTTGGGTATTATATGTTCTTATAATGAAGATCTATGGGAGTAGGAGAGTGGGAAGACACCAGGAATGTCCAGAGAGAGAAGCTGAACAGTCATTCAGTCACAATTAAGGCCTTAGACAATTTTATGGGGAGGTCACAGCTAGCATGATTCTTCAGAGTTGCCCTGAATTCAGACAAGGGGACTCAGCCTTTATACCTCAATGTTGGCAAGCCATTGTACGCAGATAGCCCCAAGAAGAGATGTGGCATGAAGTGAAGCCCAGAGTCAGTTCTAGAGAAGGGCTCTGCAGAGAGCTGAGAACAACTCAGACTTCAGCTGTGGGAATAAGTACTGATATCTTCAAAGAGAGACTGAGGAGCTATAAATGCAAGACCATATGGCATTCACTATACCAGAGTTTCCAAGCTTCTCCTCAAACCTTGATTCCAGAAATTGGCATTATGCTCACTGTTTATATCTTTTCCTCACTAAATCTGGCTGATGTTTTTTGAAGGGAATGTATTTGGGAATCAGGTTAATGGGCCAGTAGATGGTGGGATAAGCACCCCTGTGTAGAAAAAGTCATTTGTACTAACCCTTCCTTTACTCAAGATGAAAATAAATAGCATTGATTTGAATACTCCATTCTTAATTTTAAATGAGACTGGCTTCTATTTTCAATAATTGAAACTCCACAGACTTTCAATAGGCAATATTTATTCTTCTCATTAATAAAGGGCTTAGCTTTTCTATAACATCAATAGCAAGTCATGCTATTGACACTGTGCATTTATGAGAAAGTGGAATCTTACCATACAAAATCTGGACAAAATAAATGAATATTGTCCAAAAAAGAGCTTACCAATACTCAGTTACAAAGAGAACAGGCACAGTATTCCTTCAGTGCTTGGCAACATACTTAGATTCTCTCTTACTTGTAGAAGAAAACATTATTACAAGATCAAAGGTACATATTGAAATGAGAAAGCTGTGGCCTTTGAATGCAGCTCATTTAGTTCTGATCATTAGATGCTAAATATAATTAGTTCATTATTATGAGTGAAACTATTCAGAAAATGTAATAGAGTTTTCATAACAATATATTTAGCATAGCATGCAATTATTCATTTACTGTTTATACTATTCATCATGATTCAGTTGATGTCAACATTAAAATTTCATCTTGAACATTGAACATTGCCTGGCTTCTCTTTTGTTTAACTTGCAACTTGAAAGTTAAATTCTAGATATTTTATTCCTAATTATTACTTTTTTATTCTTTTGAATGCAAGAATATAATGGGAAAATATTTTTTTTCTCACTTGTTGGAGACACTTAGAATCTTCATAGGTTACAGACACCATTGCTTATATAAATTGCTCAGCTTAGGCAAAATGATGTAGCTATGAGTTACCATGTCTGGACCTGAGCTCAGAAATAACTTTACCCAGCCAGTTAATATCTGTGTCCACTGGAAGCTGGAAGGGTCAAGGAATTATTCCCATATAGGGCCTTCAGAGTTAGCTTACCCTGATTATACCTTGATACCTTGATTTTTAACTTCTGGACTTCAGAACTGTGAGAAAATAAATTCCTGTGTTTTAAACCTTAGGAAGCAAAAACATATTTTTTGTGCCCACTTGAATTGTTATTTTAAAATGTCTCAGTTTTCATTTATAAAATCTGTCTCTTTATGATACTGTTGGTATTGAAGACTTAGAGACTAACCAGTCCAATGTTGACAACATTTGGGGCTGCTAGATTTCAGAGAGCCAGTGCATACTCATTGTGTGCCCTCTAGCATCCAGAAGAGCTGGAACAGGCTGTCGCAAGTTGGTACATGTATAAAGCAGAGTCCAGGCTGTGTTCAGTCTTCCTACTCCACCCACCCACAAACTGTGACTCTGCATCTTTCTCATCAGCAAGAAGGTCTCCGCACTTCATTTTAAAGTGCTTAGCTCATCATGGTATTTTAGAAATGGAGACATGAATCTCTAAGCTAAGACTTAATCACAGTGACATAGTGAGCTAATTTCTCTCTCATCCTTATTATCTTCTACTTCCTGTTGAATAGGAGGACAGCTGGACCTGAGACTGAAATGTAAATATTGGTAAATCAGTCAAGTGTAATCATTTGCTTTAGGAATATAATAGTTGTAAAAGTATATTCAAATTTGTCTTAAAACACTTCTTACTCGCAACCCATATAATGTTAATTGTATAGGACATTGTTCAAACTAACCAAACATTTGTAGATCACCTTTTATGCATGCTACATTTTCACTTCTATTATCATGCTTATTATCATCATAACTTCAAAAGTCATTAGTCCAAGGTAAGTGACACTTGCTTTTCTAGTTCCTAGTCTATTTTTCACTGGAACAGTGGCAAAAGATAGTACAAACAGGGTAACCTATTTGAAGAGGGAAATGAGTCACTGTTTATAAACACACTAGACATCAGGCATTAAGCAGGACTGTCCTGGCACAATAGGATACAAAGTATAAGTAAGAAGGCTCTGGGATATTACCACCATATTTCTTTAAAGTTGAATTTTGAATGTGGTTGATGAAGGTACTAAGTCTCCAGGCTGTTGTGTGTGTGTGTGTGTGTGTGTGTGTGTGTGTGTGTGTGCGCGCGTGCACGCTCTGTCGCTCAGTAGTGTCCGACTCTTTGTGACCCTATGGACTGTGCCAGGTTCCTTTGTGTATGGGATTCTCTAGGTAAGAATACTGGAGTGGGTTGTCATTTGCTCCTCCTGGGGATCTTTCCAGTTCAGGGATCGAACCCACATCTTCTGAGTCTCCTGCTTTGGCAGGCGGATTCTTTACCACTGATAGGCTTCACGCAAAAGAAATCTCTCTAAGAAGTGCATTGTGGCAGTCAGATTCAAAACTGGGATAAAATGTACTCCAAGATACAGCCCAGTGGAAAGGTTTGTAAGAATACACACAGTGCTCTCTGAGATATCAGATTCGGTGGGAGTCATCCATGATTTTTATTTAAGTGCACTCAAACTGTGGTCTTCTCTTGACATTTCTGAATTTTGCTAAATTCTTTCCCTCATGTGCAGTTGGGCTCACTGTCCTCTGTGCTTATTAAATCTTTCCTTCATGCCTCTTTTAGAGCATTTATTATGTTGTAATTTTTCATGAATGTGCCCTACTCCCCCAGTAGAATGTGTGTCTCATCACCTTGCACCATCCTTGATACAGAGTGACAATTGCTCACTATGGGCAAACTGAATGGGGGATACTACTGCACACAGCAGATGGGCACACGAGAAAGCAGGCTACTCTTTCTTAATCCTAAAATAAATACCCAACAGAGCCAAGAGCAGAGAAGAAAAGTGGGCCACATTAGTAGTTTGAAAGTCTTTATACATGATCTGACACACTCAGTTTTAATAATAATGGTATCAATTATTACTGATGAAATAATATGAAACATGAAATATAAAACATGAAAACAACAAAATGCATACATAGTGTTTAACATGTGCAAGGACGCTCCTAAGACACTTTCACATCACTTGATGGTAAAGACAAAAATGATCTTACTATGATTTTATTATTCCACAGTCTTCATTAGCATAACTGTCTATTCCAGAAGACCTTTGCCCAGAATGAAATAAGTTGGAAATAACTACATTACTTGTTACAGGAATTCCCAAGATCCATTAGCTCTTCAACAGAAAGCAGCAACAGTGTATTACATAAGATTCCTTGACTCTGTCTCCTCAAATTGCTGTCTTTGCTGTTTTCATCAGTCCGAAACTATTATTATTCCTAGTCAATCCTCATCAAGACCTACATTTTGTGAAAAAAAATCTGCTTTCAAACAGACTTCAAAATGTGAATCAATCCAGCCTTTTTCTTTTTCATGACAACTGGTATCAGATACTGCAGAGGTTTTATTCTCCTGGATAAGCCACAAACTCAGTTTTCTCTTATCAAAAGCTTATAAATTGCTTTGTTGTTCTGGGAAGCTCTCAGAAAGCACATTACATATAGCTGACTTAATTCTCACAGAAACTCTATGGTGTTTAGTGTATTATTCTTCCCATTTTGCAGAGGAGAAACTAAGCCTAAAGTTATTCTGTGAGTAGATGATAGAATCTGATAGGCTATCTGACCCTATAACAAGTGTATCTGGATTAGGAGTCATTTAGAAGCCAATTTAATTGGCCTCATTTGGAAGAAATCTCAAAGCATTAGAACAAGTGAAAACACTTGAATTTTAAAAACAGACATAATTAGAAATGCAACATTTAAAATTTTATATCATTTATATAAATTCATCAAATGTCTTCCATTGCTTATTTTGTAGTTTTTTTTTTTCCATTTGAAGGAGCATTCTGACATTTTCAATGGTCATGATGCACGAAAAGTATCTTAATACCTGAAACTTTCTGTCTTTTTAAAAATAACCATCGTATTTATTAGGCCAGTGTGTTTTTGCCTGAATTTCAATATGAATCTACTGTTTTAGGGAAAGAGAATTATCTGCTAATAATATATTAACTATTAAAATTAAAGCTGAAGCTCCAATACTTTGGCCATCTGATGCGAAGAGCCAACTCTTTGGAAAAGACCTGGATGCTGGGAAAGAGTAAAGGCAAAGGAGAAGAGGATGGCAGGGAATAAGAGGGTTGGATGTCATCATTAACTCAATGGACATGAACTTGAGCAAACTCCAGGAGACAAGGGAGGACAGGGAAGCCTGGCATGCTGCAGTCCATTGGGTCACAAAGAGTCAAAGAGTTGAACACAGCAGTGACTGAACAGCAATGTATTGATGTTACCTCTTCGAAAGTAAAAGACAATGGATAACCAAATGAGGATGACAAAAAGGAGTCGCATGAGTGTGGGTTTTTTTTTGGAAGCTTTATTAAAGGAAGGAATGGGAATGTGAATTTTGGAGAGAGAATACTGAAGTCTAGAGTCCTATCTCAATGAATTCTATAACTGATTTTGATAAAAAGGTTTATTGTTATGTAATGTAACAAACTTCAGTATTATTTATGATGGAATCAAGATTCCATATGTCAGTAAGCTAGAATAATATGACAAAACCAGCACAAACGTATACAGATAAATATAAATTCTGCTGTTTACATCTGAAAAATAGTGTTAAATGCTTGTTAACAACTATAGCTCACAATGAAACTTCCACTAAAATAGGTATTTGGGCTGAACATTAATGACTCTTTTTCTGGAATATTCTTAATGACAATTAAATATAATGAAGTTGAAGGTTCTTTTTAATTACTAGTTCCACACTACTGATAACTGTGGTTTGACATATATAAAGCCTGCATTCAAGTTTTAGTAATGTGGCATTTAGTCAGCCAGCCCTCAATTGACACATTTAGCAGTAAATATTTTTGGATGTTGTTGGGAGGTTTGGGCAAAGCCTTTTACGTACTTCGGCCATGACCAGATGTTCAGAATTGAAGAAGTAAGCATGATTTGTTTATAAGACTTCTTGGTCCCCAGTTGTTTATCTCTGGTGATAAGGGTATCCTTCTACCTCCAGTTGCACCTTTCATATAGTAGATTTATTTCCTGCTTTCAGGAAGACACAGAAAGGTTGGTTTCCTTCTTACATGGGCTGCTTCTCAAGTAACTTTAATTAAAAATAATCAATCTGCCATTGTGCCTTAGAGTGGCCTGTTCTTAGAACCAACATTACAATCTGAATTCTGAACAGTTCCATCTTGCCAAAAATTTATTAAAACTCCCACATTGTGCTCAAATATTCCCCATCCCTAACATATGATTTTCACTGACCTTTTCTCCATCTCTAAAGTTTTACCTTTCTAGAAAGTTGAATAAATGAAATCACAGTTTGCAATCTTTTGAGACTGGCTTTCACTCAAGCTTAATGCTTTTGAGGTGCATTTGGTGTCAAAATTCCTTTTCTTTTCATTGTTCCCTTCCATGGATCACAGTCTTGTGGCAGAGGCTTGTGTAACTCAATGAAGCTATGAGCCATGACGTGCCACCCTAACCAAGACGGATGGAACATAGTGAAGAGTTCAAACAAAATGTGGCCCACTGGAGAAGGAAATAGCAACCCATTCCATACTTCTTACCTAGAGAACCCCATGGACAATATGAAAATGCAAAAAGACTACTGAAGCTTTATAGTGAATATTGAAAGCAGATAATATGAGTCTCCCAATTTTATTTTTTTCAAATTATTTGTATTTTCCTTCTATTGATTTTTCATAAGAACTTTAGAATCACATTGACTAAATGTATAAAAATACTCCAGGGATTTTTAAAAGAATTACATTAAGTCTAGAGATCATATTGGGGAGAATTAATATGTTAAATATATTGTCTTCCAATTCAGGGATCATAAGTCTTTCTTCTGATTTAGGTCTCCCATTTCTTGTGTTTTATATATTTTACCAAATAGATCCTGCACATATTTCATCAGAATTATACTTGTTTCATTCTATTTTGGTGCATATATATATATATATGTATATATATATATATACATATATATATATGCACACACACACACACAAATATATGGTAAATTCAGTTATTAATTCATGGATTGTTTTTCAAAATTCCTTGGAATTTTTTACATAAGCAATCATGACATCTGTGAATAAGGGAAATTTTCATTTCGTGCTTTCCAATCTGTATGCCTTTCACTTCTTTTCCTTCTCCTATTTCACTGACTGGTACTTTGAGCACAATATTGAATCAGAATGGTGAGAATGGATATTCTTTTTTCCCAATTTTAAAATAAATATAATCAGTATTTTACTATTAAGCATGGGGGTTAAAAGTATGTTTTCTTTTGAAACATTTTGTCAGGTAAAAGCAGTTTCCCACTAACCTTAGTTTGCTGAGCATTTCTGTAATGAAACAATATTCTTGACTTCCTCTTACATTGATAAGAATAGTTCTAGCCAGAACTATATACCCAGGAATAAGGAGATATTGAGATTGGAGGGAAATAGATGAGTTTATTACAAAACTGTGTAGTACAAGGTCAGAACTGTGGTCTTCAAAGTGTCAATATTGAGTGATATTGCTTTGAATTCTAGTGGAAACATATATAACAATGTCTTTATGAAATATATTGAATGATATCTGCCACTTAAACAGCCACTGAGAAAAAAAATAATAAAAAAAACCCTTCAGATCAGTACTTGCTTAATGAGGGTTATGTCCTTATCTTATATAAAGAACAGTTTACCAGGTAAATGGGGGATTGGAAAATTTCTATAGCTAATTCATTTATAATGTATGGCCTACATTCTTCCAAAAATATTTTAATTTGCTTCAGAAACAAATATGTAAGCATATTATAGCCTAAAATGTTGGTTAATTAAATAATTGAATTATTTCTCAATTAATACCGTAACTGACTACTCATTTTTAAAAGTTACATTTCTCTAAGTGTTTGAAGCTGATTGAGCTCTGTTGTCTCGTTGCACTTAACTTACACTCTATTGGAACAGCTGTTCATGTTGTTTTGTGTTCTTCAGTTTACATAAATAAGTGCATCACAGAATATGTAGCAAGACAGATTGCATTGGCCACTACCTTCTTCCTGAATATAATTTAAGATGTTGACATTACTTCAGAAACCTGTGAGTGTTTGCAATTCTCAATACATTATAAATTATTGTTCTCAACTGCAATTTAAAAATAAGGGAAATAAGCTTATTCCTACTGATGATTGTTTGAAATCTACCTTTGGGGAACCAGGGCTTAGACATTTATTGGTATGATATTATCTAAGGAAGATCTTGTCTGACTTTGCCTGGAAAACTAATATTTGGTTTCTCTGTAGATGATATGAGAAACCAGTTTTCAGATTTTTGGGTGGCATCTTAAAATTTTATAGTTGACTTTGTAAAACATGCAACATAAATTACAATGTCATGAGGAATCTCTTTTTAATGCCTTTATTAGCTATTTCTCCCTGAAGCAATTCTTAGAAGAGCACATTTTAAAAATTAAACAAATCTGAAGAGGGCTTAAGGAAATGTATGGCTTGACATAATTACAAATTTAGAGCAAAGACTATTCACACACTCATTTTCTTACAAGTGAAATTTATTCAGTGGATTTTGCAGTGACATTTTGTACTCTTGAACTGCACATTTCCAGCCAAATCTTTGTATTCAGTTTTCTTTTCTTCCTTACAACTGTAGTGATATATTGCTGTGCAGAGATTTTATTCATACAAATTTAGAATAAAGTCATTCAATATATGTGATAAAAATTTTAAAACTAACTCTTCCTTCTTTTGGAGTGTTATAATAAAATATCAATTAATATTGCTTCAACCTCTTTGTACCTCTATCTCTTTATACATCAAAGATAGACAATTAACTAGTTTCCTTATCTATTATGCTTCTTGTTTGGGGGAGTCACACAAACATACATGCACACACAAGTATATATGTGTTTAAGTTCCACAATTTTCTATGTGACTAACACAGAAAATTTACACTGTTAAATTATGTATTTAACTTTTGTGATCTTTGGCTTCCTTAGTATAAAATAGGAAAGATAACATATACCTTTTAGAAGTATTATAATAAACTAGATTAAGTCATTAAATTAGACTCAGCCTGCTAAGATTCAGCTTTTAAGACCCATGTTATCCATCTGCAGCACTTATTGCAAGCTGAGGACATGGATGACGTTATATCAGTCCATCTGGACTGAGTCATTGGCTACTGTGGTTGCTGACCTGTAGCACACTCAGAAAAGAATTCAGGGTGAAGATCAGGAAGGAGACCCTCTGTACTCTGGGGAAACAGGCATAACAGGCCTTTTAGATAGTTTGAGTGTTATAGTTCAGGAAAAATTTTATTAAACACATATTCTTGTATCTTCCCATACATAAAGAAGCCCTAAAATTATTAACTGAGATACTTGATCTTTGTGATTAGCAATAACCTTATACAGAGGTGTATGCTTAACTTCCTGTATCCCCTAACCAAAATAACATATACACTAGCCTTTTCCCACTTTCTCTTTGGAACAGTTCCTCAGAGCTCTGTAAGAGGCTGTATCCCAGGCTACAGGGGCTTCCTTAGTGGCTCAGTGGTAAAGAATCTGCCTGCCAATGCAGGAGACACAAGTTCAGTCCCTGGGTCAGAAGTTCCCTTGGAAAGGAAAATGGCAACTCATTCCAGTTCTTACCTGGGAAATCCCATGGACAGAGGGGTCTGGTGAACTACAGTACATGGGGTCACAAAGAGTCAAACAACTTAGTGAGTAAACAACAACAATATTCCAGGTTATGCTTGCGTGCATTCTCAGTTACTTCAGGCATGTCCAACTCTTTGTGACCCTATGGGCTGTAGCCCACCAGGTTCCTCTGTCCATGGGGATTCTCTAGGTGAGAATACTGGAGTGGGTTGCCATGCCCTACTCCAGGAGGTCTTCCCAACCCAGGATCGAACCATCATGTCTTATGTCTCCTGCATTGGCAGACATGTTCTTTACCACTAAGCCACCAGGGAAGCCCAATCCCAGGCTATAGTCCTTTTTAAAAATCTAAGTTCTCTATTCTTTTTGATGCTATTGTGAATGAAATTATTTTCATTGTCAGTATATAGAAATATAAGTGATTTCTGTGCATTGATCTTGTCTCTTGGAACCATGGTGAATTTTTTGGTTAGTTCGAATGGTTTTTTGGAAGTTTTTTTAGGATTTTCTATATACAAGATCATGTCATTTACAAATTGAGGTAGTTTTATCTTTTGCTTTCCAATCTAGAAGACTTGTAATTCATTTGTTGCCTAATTGCCCTACCTGGAAATTCAAGTGTAAATCTGAATAGAAGTGGCAAGAGTAGAACTCATGTTCTTATGTCTGATGTAGCGAGAAAGTATTCAGTCTTTCACCAGTAAATATGATGTTGACTATAGGTTTTTGTAGATGCTTTTAATCAGACTGAGGAAGTTCCCTTCATTCCTATTTTGTTGCATGTGTTTATCATGAAAGTTTTAGTGTTTTTTTCCTAAATGCCTTTTCTGCATGTATTCAAATGATAATTTGATTTTGTCCTTTGTTGCTATAGTGCATTATATAGATTTTTTCATGTAAATATAATTTTTATTGTTTTCCTTTTCTTATTGGAATATTTTTTACTTTAGTCCTACTACTTCATTCACTCTATCAATTGAAATCCTATCCACCTTTCCAGGCACATCTCTAATTAAACCTCTTTCCAGAATGTCTATCCCATAACAATTCATATTTGCCATGTAATTCTTTCATGATTTGTATTTCATCTTATTCATTCCTATGTATATCACTTTTTTATCACTTCATGTATATGTGTATGTGTGTTTGTGTGCATACTCAGCCCCACAGTTGTGTCCAACTCTTTGCAACATCGTGACTATAGCATGCCATGCGCCTCTGTCCATGGGATTCTCCAGCCAAGAATATTGGAATGGGTTGCCAATTTCCTCCTCCAAGATTACATGTGTATGTGCTATATAAAATCACTTTTCAGAGGCAGGAAACATCCCATGCTTATATTACACCATAGTTTCAGCAGAGTAATACACACAAGATAGACAGAAGTTAGTCAATAAATGTTTGCTAAATTGCAAGGAGTTTCCAGTTTTGTTGAGTCCAATATTTTATTAACTATAGCATTGAAAGAGTTGATGCAATTACAGTATACTCAAAACATGCTAAACTTTAATAAGCAGACTTCCACTTTCATTCTCTTGTCATTTACTTGGGCTTTTCATCTTCTCTATATAAAGTTATGGCATATATTTCAATATATGGATGAATATTTCTGGAACACTTGAACAGAAAATCCATTTAAGAAAATATATCCAAGTGGAAAAAGACATTTCCAGTTTAACTCAACAAGTTGCAAGTATTAAGCAATGTTAACATGTCATATATCCAATCTTCAGCTTTCAAATGTTGAAGATAGTTTTATAACACTAAATTTAGCAGCTAAAAAAAAAAAGCAAAAAACAAAACTTATCTGTCTAGCTCATGGACTCATTGTATATGCTGAAAATCTGATCCCCTTCTAACTTATTTAAAAGATCTCCCTGAAATCCAGAAGTTGCTTAGGACCAGAAAACATTTTCTCACATTGGTTATTTTGAATTAAACTTGTTTAAGAAATGGCCAATGCAAAGGGGACAGTTTGACCCTCCTCTCTATCTCCTTGGAAACAGAAAATAAATGTCCCATGTAAGAGATGCCCTCCCTGTAAAAAGGAGATAAAAAAGATGTCCTTATCAACAGAGGCAGGGAATTCAGGGCTGAGACATCTGTGAAAACCTTGTTATTCCTTTACTAATATACTACTCAAGTCCAAACTTTCCTTAAATTCCTTATTAATTAAGCACCAAAACATAGTTTCTTTTTCCTGTCAGTTCCTCTCAAATTCATTGCTTGCCTAAAAAGCATAAAAGCTACCTACCTTGGCCACTTCTTAGTTCCATTTTATGAGACCACTGTGTGCATAAATTAAACTTGTCTTTTTCTCCTCTTATTCTCTCTTGTATTCAACTTGTCCAGTCACAAGAACTCAAGAGGGGTAGAGATGAAATTTTTATATGCCCTGAGAATGCACTGGCCAGAGAAAATGATGCCCTGGCCTGCTTGTGGCTCCAAGGATCAGCTCTCAACACAATAGCTTCTGCTTTTTGCAGCACAGCAGGTGAAGAAAAAAGGGACTGGGTTTGAGCCTTCTGTTATGGTATGAATCACTTTATAAAGTAAGTAACCACTTCATTCTGTGGTAGCCTCTCTGAATTTAGATGCTCATGGTCATTTAATTTAACAAATTAACCAGAGATCAAATTGCCAACATCCACTGGATTATAGAAAAAGCAAGTGAATTTCAGAGAAAACAAGTGAATTTCAGAGAAAACATCTACTTCTGTTTCACTGACTGTGCTAAAGACTTTGACTGTATACAGTGTTAATTGCTGAGTTGTGTCCAACTCTCTGTGACTTCATGGACTGTCGCCCACCAGACTCCTCTGTCCATGGAATTCTCTAGGCTAGAATCTTGGAGTGAGTAGCCAGTTCCTTCTTCAGGAGATCTTCCCAAAGTAGGGATAAAACTTGGGTCTCCTGCACTGCAGGTGTATTCTTTACCATCTGAGCCACTGGTGGATCACAACAAACTGTGGAAAAGTCTTAGAGAGATAAAATACCAGACCACCTTACGTGGCTCCTAAGAAATCTATATGCAGTTCAAGAAGCAACAGTTAAAACGAGACATGAAACAGTGGACTGGATCAAAACTGGGAAAGCAGTACGTCAAGGCTGAATATTGTCACCCTGCTTATTTAACTTCTATGCAGAGTACATCATGTGAAATGTTCAACTGGATAACTCACAAACTGGAATCAAGAATGCCATGAGAAATATCAACAGTCTTAGATATGCAGATGATACAAATTTAATGGCAAAAAATGAAGAGGATCCAAAGAGTCTCTTGATGAAGGTGAAAAGGAGAGTGAAATCCTGGCTTAAAACTCAAAAATACTAAGATCATAACATCTGGTCCCATTATTCCATGGCTACTAGGTAGGGAAAAAGAGGAAACAGTGGCAGATTTTATTTTCTTGGGCTCCAAAATAACTGCAAATGGTGACTGCAGCAATGAAATTAAAAGACACTTGCTCCTTGGAAGAAAAGCTATGACAAATCTAGACTGTGTATTAAAAAGCAGAGACACAAAGGGAAATAAAAAACAGACCAAAAAACAAAAACAAAAACAGAGACATCAGTTTGCTGACAAAGGTCCATGTAGTCAAAGCTATGATTTTTCCAGTAGTCATGTACAGATGTGAGAGTTGAACCATAGAGGTGGCTGAGTACTGAAGAATTGATGCTTTTGAACTGTGGTGCTGGAGAAGACTTGTGAGACTTCCTTGGACTGCAAGGAGGAGGATGAGAAGACGACAGAGGATGAGATGACTGGATGGCATCACTGACTCAATGGACAAAAGTTTGAATAAACTCCAGGAGCTGGACATGGACAGGGAGGCCTGGAGTGCTGCAGTCTTTTGGGTTGCAAAGAGTCAGGCACGACTGAGCGACTGAACAGAACTGAACTGAACTGAAGGTTACTGTTGACCACTCTGAAAATAAATTCAAACATGGTATTTGATCCTTCTTTTTTCCACTAATGAATTGTTTTAATTTTCTCTTGCTGAACGCATTTACTAGGCTGGGCTGGGAGAAGAGATTTCTACAGCTTAACTATAAGATCTGGAATAATCTTTTTACCCCTTATACTCTATACACTTGTAGCTTCCCAGGTGGTGCAGTTGATAAAGATTCTGCCTGCCACTGCAGGTGACTCAAGAAACACAGGTTTGATCCCTGGGTTGGGAAGATGTGCTGGGGTAGGAAATGGAACTCCAGTATTCTTGCCTGAAAATTCCATGGACAGGGGAGCCTGGCAGGCTACAGTCCATGGATCACACACAACAGAGGATACACATAAATGCAAGCATTCATTTGTAAAATGAGAGCCTAACTAGAAGATCTCCAAAGTGATTTTTATCTCTTAGGTTCTATAATTCTTTCTCTGTTGTTCATCCCCTTGTCCTGCCAATGTCAATTTGATATAGTGACTACTGTCATATCACTGATATGTGGTCTAATATTGATCCAATATGTGCCTGTTCCAGTGTTACTGAATACCCCAGGCCATCTGGAACCTGATAGAATAGACATGGGGGCTAAGGAGAAGTTCAACTGCATTCTTTTTGGAAAGAAAGCACATTTAAAGCAATTATCTGGACATAAAAAATCAAGTTATGTGTTTGACAATTAGCAAATGAAGAACCTTTTCCCACTAATCTAGACGGTCAATATAGGTGTACTATAGTGATAGGTTTCAATGGCTCATGAGTGAAGTGGTGCCTTTCCCAAACTATGTTCCAAGACTGCTGCTGTTCCTTGGGGTATTTAGCAAACATTTTCTTTAAGGGTAAGGGAGAATTCTGTGACCAAATATCTTAGAAATTTTTATACTCCCCTCACCTTTGAATATTTACACCAATGCATATCAACTAAAGGTTCTGAGAAGGACTACAATAAAGAAAGCACACTTTCTCAAACCTACAGGACCACTGTAACTTTTTTCCCATGGAGCACCTCCAGGTTTTTGGAATGTAAATTCACAAATGTTAATTTCAAGAAATGTTTTCTTACATGTTAACTTCTCCAGAGACTTCAAAGATTGTTTAGAATAGTCAAACTATATTGTTTTTGCATTTTTCCTTTGTCTTCTGTTTTATATTATCTCACTGTGCTTTGTTGCTCAGTCGTGTCTGACTCTTTTCCAACCCATGGACTGTAGCCCACCAGGCTCTTCTGTCCATGAGGATTCTCCAAGCAAGAATACTGGAGTGGGCTACTATGCCCTACTCTAGGGGATTTCCCAACCCAGAGATTGAACCCGGGTCTCCTGCATTGCAGGCAGTTTCTTTACCTCTGAGCCATCAGGAAAGCCCTAGTGGTTCATCTCATTATTTATGGCTCAGTATTTTGGAAAACAATTTTTATGTTTTGCTGGTTATTTTCCCTTTCTTATTGTTTTTTCAGTTTTGTTGTAATTGTGAAGCCACATATAAAGCTATATTCCCTTTCTAATTTTCTCCCATTAAATATTCCTGGTATTTGTTATTCCTTATATTTTAGAAAATGCATGCCTTACCACCTCCACATTTAATTTCTGCTTTGGTGTTTATTGTTTAGTGAGGAACAATTACAAGTGTTTGGTTACCTCAGGTAACATGACCACAAATTTCCCTTTGTACCCAGAAATCACAGGGATGGGTAAAATTCAATATCTCTACTCCACCATTCATAGAAACAGGAAATGCAAAAAAACAATGCAAAGAATCACTCTAGAGAGGAAAACACATTTTTTCTTACAGCCAAGTTTTATCTTTCCCAGGAAATCTCTCTTAACACCTGATTTCCAGTTCATTCCTATTCCTCCTTAATTCTTCCTTCAAAATGGATTCATTTTATCTTACTCTCTAACTGTTCATTTTGGTTTGTTGTCTCATAAGATCCTAAACTCCCTAGGAGGAGGTACTGTCAATATTTGTGCAAGCTTGTACATCTACAATTTTATGCTTTCAAAATTATTTTTGAGTGAATGCAGGACCATCTAAAAGAGTAAAAAGACCTCTGTCTTTACTTAAATTCAGTCTAGGACTTACACATTGAAGATATGACCTAACATTGATATTTTGGGGTCAGGGAAATTTGATCTCTACAAAAGTGACTCCCTATATTAAGAGGGAGATGAGTGAGAGAAAAAGATGCACATCTATCGGAATAAGCATTATTTTAAGTTATTTGCATTAACCATGTCTCCAGAGCAGTGATTCCCAGCAGTCAGAGGCAACACCATGTCTACTTTCTGAATATTAAAGGGGCTCGTTTATGCGAACTCAACCAAGCCTCAGGGTAAAGTCCCATCTGATTCTGAAGGCTGTCGCCTCTCACATCTCATTATAATGGAATGGCTGGGCTCGCTGGTTCAGATAGCATTGCCTTCTACATGTAGTGGGGCTTTACTAGCCTATCTTTTATGGCTGATATTGGGAAACCAAATCTTCAGGTAAGACTTGTAGCTAGAAATAGTCAACAACAAAATCAGTATGTAATTTCTGGTTATTCTCTTTTCCCTATAAAATGGCTTTGTTTAAGAGACATGTGTGTATGCTAAGTTGCTTCTGTCATGTCTGACTCTTTCAGGCTTCATGGACTATAGCCTGCCAGGCTCCTCTGTCCGTGGGAGTCTCCAGACAGGAATACTGGAGGGTTGTCATGTCTTCCTCCAGGAGATCTTCCCGACCCAGGGATCACATTTGTGTCTCTTTCCATCTCTGGCATTGGCAGGCTTTACCACTAGCACTACCTGGGAAACCCTTGTTTAAGCTGACTACATATTAGTATATGAATTGAGTGATAATTATTTTTTAACAAATGCAAAAATTGGTTAAATGTTATGTAATGGCCAATGAAAACTAAGACTGGCAAACTTTTTCTTGAAATGAATATATATCAATAATGCATACTGGATATAGAAAGTTAAGAGGATGATAAAGAAAAAAAAGGTGAAAATAAAATTGGATGTATGCTCTGAATTCTATGCCATCTAAACACCACATATTGGGAAGTAAATTTGGTAAATCTAAATTTTTTTTTTTATCTGACAGCTCCCTTACAAGTCTACTATTGACCACAGCTTGCCTCACTGTTCTTGAATGGTTTTACTGACTTTTCTATTCAGTTCCTTGTTATGCAGTACCAGAGTGATTGAAAGACAGTAATTTCTCTTGGGGATTATTACTAAAATCTTAGAAATCTTACAGATACATTTATTATATTTCCAAAATTTTAGTACTTAACCAACCAGAGGTTTGCTGCTTTATGTAGTGCAGTTTAAGGGAAGGGCATAATTACTACAGCAAATACAGGTAGTTTTGAAGTTACAGTTTATATTAATGGAGCTTATAACCCTAGAGAAAAATTATACTATTACAACAGTTTGGCTAACTTGCAAGAGTGCAGTAATGAATTCTGTGGCTATGGCTTTGGTGGTTGTTTTTCTTCTTTCTAAACCATATAATCCTCCATCTCTTCCTTCCTTTCTTTAAACTAATTTTTCTAATTCCCACTGCCACTATACACAGTTTTTCTTTTTTCCTCGGAAGACAAACAAAAGACATTCTACATTATTTTTTATATATGATAGGTTGTGAGTAGATTCACTTATTAACTCTGACAAACATGAAGCTATGTCCCTGTCTCATTTATAGAATGCAATGATTATTTTTGAATGAACCTTAAAATAGCATGAGATTTTATTTTTTATGTTTTTATGAGGCTCACTGTACTCTGATTTTGGAGATTGTACAACTTTGACTTCTGTCTTTATCTTTTTATTGTTTCCTTATCTTAGTCTGCTCCCAAATCTGAGGCTGTTCCTAATTTCTGTATTTTGACCAATTCTTTAGCACATAATTAAACATGCAGTGATTTGTCTCCATTCTAAAAGGTCATGTGATAGGGAGCATGTGTAGATAAAATATGAGATTTTATTATTTTTCCTTAAAGAAATTCAAGCTCAACAAAAGCTATTGTAAAATCATTTTCTTTTTTTTTTTACTAAATTATTTTAAAACACTTTTCTAAGATGTGATTGACATGCAAAAAGCTATACATATTTAATGTGTAATGTATGCAACTTGATACACTGATGAGACCATCACCACAGTCTATGCCAGAAATGTATTCTGACCTCCAAAATTTTCCTCTCAGTCTCTTTATATGTGATGATGATTATGATTAGAAAACCTAACATAAGATCTAAGCCCAACATCAGATAAAACCTACTGGCAAATTTTAAAGTACAGTTGTCCCTTGGTATCCCAAGGAATTTGTTCTAGTGCCAACCTCCCATAACAAAATTGCCAGATGCTGGATCAAGTCTTTTTTATAAAATGGCATAGTACAGTTGGCCCTCTATATCTATGGTTCTATATCTGTAGATTCAATCAACCATGGATCAAAATTTGAGGTTGGTGGAATCTGCAGATATGGAATTCACATATCTGGAATGCCAACTGCACACAGTACAGTATATTAAACTATAGGCATTCTACTGTATAGTATATCTCTAGGATTTATTCATCTTTCATAACTAAAACTTTGTATTCTTAAAGCATCCTATGAGATATTTTTCATTGCTCTTTAGCCTAGATTTACAAATGATGAAATAGAGACTTAGAAAGATTAAATAGCTATCTCAAGGTCATAAGAGCTATTAAATAATGTGCATTAATCAGGATAGCTCCAATTATTGTCTTGGAACAGATAATCCCTTAAAACTCACTTGTTTAAAACAGTAGATTTATTTTTCATTCATGTTACAATCTAAGTTGGACTGTCCCCCATTTTACAATTATGGTGCCTGGAATATATTGTCTTGAAAGAGACCATTGCAAAAGAAGAGAAAGGAGGTAGAGGCAGATAGGTGCCTAACTTGTTGACATGGAACCAACACATTTTATAGTCCTTTGATCAGAAGCTGAAACTACTCCTGTAGCTCCAACCTAAACTCCAAAGGGAGATTAGGCATATGGAAACTTTAATAAGCATTACATATTTCTGTCATGTAGTTGAAAAAGTTGAATTCAGGTTACTAAAATTCCAAAGCCCACACTATGCTTTCTCCCAGATAGCTTCTGTGTGTGCATGTGTGTGTGCGTGTGTGTGTGTGTGTGTGTGTGTGTGTGTGTGTGTGTGTGTGTGTGCATGCTTAGTCACTCAGTTGTGTTTGACTCTTTGCAACCCCGTGGACTATAGCCCGCCAGACTCCTCTGTCCATGGGATCCTCCAAGCAAGAATACTGGAGTGAGTTGCCGTTTGTTTCTCCAGGGGATCTTTCTGACCCAGGGATCAAACCCAGATCTCTTGCATTGCAGGCAGATTCTTCACCCTCTGAGCCACCAGGGAAGCCATACAGAGTGGAATTAAATAACAGAGTAAAACATTCATAGCTATATTATCAGTTTTCTTGTCCTTGAATGAGGTTAAATAACATTTTGAAAAAGTAAATAGTCCAATCATTTAGATCATGTTTATAAGACATCGATACTCAAGAATGTTCTCAGGAATGCCAAATTCAGAAACACAGTTTCTATCTCAGGAAACGGACTTCTACTTTACTCTAGAAGCTTTATTACCAGTCTCCTACCTTCTATTTTTTCATTTGCTTTATTTAATCAACATAAATGCAACTTACTGTACCAGTTCTATTGATTTTTGCAACAGACTTTAGTAGTACTCACAAACAGAAACAAAGACAGATCCCTCTTATGCTCTGATTGATGCATTCTTTTACCACACATGACAAAGTGATAGATGTACTTAGTTAGCTTTCTCCAAAATCATTAATGCCACAGTCACTGGTTGGCTACTTAGGGGTTGGCTAGGTAGCTGTCATGCATTTGCTACCTGAAACACTGCAATACTTAATAAGGAGCCTATTAATTTTCTTTCAAGATCAACTTCAAAGATCAGTTTGAAATATATAGAAAAGAAGAAGAGTAGACCATGGGCTTCAGAGAGATATTGGGTACTGCAGAATTATAACTTACACCTGAGATTAAAAAAGAGAAAGTAAATTGATTTTCCCTGAATTTACACTTGGGAAAATTGTTGAAAATGCTAACAAGTTTTCTTGCAAGCCATAATTTAGATGTTGAGTTCTCAGGTATAGGAATGTAGCATCTAAGTTTTAATCTCAAACCCATAAATATACTCAAGCAGTAAAGGGCAAATTTTTGTTTTAGAAAACTTTCTAGTTATGAGTCAGAAATAGAGAATATAGAAAACGTACTGATTAAGCTAAAAGGTAATAATTTCAGTTACTGAAGGAACGTAATGGATAAATAATTAATGCTCCAGAAAGACAATGCTGACTTGCTTTTTCTTCTACTATTTTTGTGGCTTCTATGTCCGGCTGTGGAGAAGGAAATGGCAACCTACTCCAGTATTCTTGCCTAGATAATCTCATGGACAGAGGAGCCTGGCAGGCTACAGTCCATGGGGTTGCAAGAGTTGGACACAGCTTAGTGACAAAACTACCACCATGTCCAGTTGAGGAGCAGAGAATATTTTCCTAATATAGAGTGCTTTCTATTTGAGGGAAGATTACTTTTACATGGCAACTTTGTTCCTGGGATAGCAGAGAATAAACAGAAATAAATTAGTATTATCTTAAATCTGTTGTGTATGTGTGTGTGTGTTTGTGTTTGTGTGTGTGTGTCTGCGTGCATGCTTAGTCACTCAGTAGTGTCTGACTCTCTGTGACTGCATAGACTGTAGCCTGCCAGGCTCCTCTGTCCATAGAATTTTCCAGGCAAGAATACTGTTGTGGATTGCCATTCCCTACTCCAGAGAATCTTCTGGACCCAGGGATCAAACCCTTGTCTCTTGTGTCCCCTGCATTGGGTGGTAGATTCTCTACCACTGGCACCACCTGGGAAGCCCAAATCTGCCTTACTCTCACAGAGAAGTTTGGCCAACAGATGGCCAAAATAGCAAAAATGTAAATAGCAAACACTTCTAAAAAGCAAGTCTCTTTAAACACAGAGAGTTAATATTTGTTCAAGTAATCAGAAATAGAAACAGTCTGAAGTGATGAGCCAGACTGTTCAGTGTTCTATAGGCAAAAGGGGCAAAAGAAGGAAACATTGTCCTAGTCCTGCTATTAAGAAATATGCAGTCTGATGTGGGGAAATATGACAGACATACACTAGGAAAATTAGTTATTAAAATATTCATTTATTCATTAAACAATATTTATTTTGCACCCACTATATTCCAAATAGATTCCTGGAGTCTGGGGAAACAATACTGAATAAGATAAAATATAGAACTTACATTCCTCTGAGGCAGGAAACAGAAAATAAAAATAACCACATAAAGGAGTAAATACATGGAATAAATGCAAAGAAGGGACTGGACTAGACAGATGCTGGTAGAGAGTAAAGTGTAGACATTTTTTTTTCATAAGATACCATAATTTGGCAAGACCTCTCAGGAAATGGCTTTTGAGCAGAGACCTGATTGATGAGAAATAGCTAGTAACTGATATTCCGGGAGAAGAAACTCCAAGTTTAAAGCCCCTGAGGTGAGAACAAAGTTCAGGAATTGCAACAAATGGCAGAAATGAAAAGAAATGTATAGCTGGAGCTCGTCCCTGTGTGTAACTGGGGAGAGGAGAAGGTGGGGAGGTGGTGAGGTATGTACCATCAGAAATGACTGAGATCACTTTGGCTACCACGGTTTCCCTGTCGGTTGAGCTACGATGTCATGCCACACTCAAAGGCCTCAGCTTTATGGCTTGAGGTATTAGAATAACAACACTGTACATCTCTTATAAAATCATTTCTTTTCTATTGATTTTTGTTCATAGAGATCATCACAGTGTTATAATGATTTCCATTTAGCACTTACTTGTCCTCCCTAGTTTGTTGAACAATCAATGCTCTTTGTCCAGAAAGCAGAAGCTGTCTTTATTTCTCTTATCTCTTTTCGGTAAGCATGAGGGAAGGATGCTTATTGTTTCTTGGGTACATCCTAGTAAACTACATTGTTTGTGTGGAAAGAATCACTTCTGCTCTCAGTCAAACGTTAGTAACATCTAGGCATTTCAAATTGCACCCCACAGCCTGGCTGCCTTCCTTCATGCAAAGCTGAGACCTGAGGCAACACTGCATTTAGAGCAGAGAGCGGCCCTTAAATCTAATAAACCAATCACTGACGTGCCTCTTTATGACTGAATTTTGCTCTAAAATACCCATTTTAAAAGCAAAACATTTACCTAAATATATTTCCATGATACAAATGTCCAACCACTTTTATAACCCTACATTATCATTGTTCAGTCCAGTCTCTCAGTCATGTCCAACTCTTTGCGACCCCATGAACCTCAGCATGCCAGGCCTCCCTGTCCATCACCAATTCCCGGAGTCCACCCAAATCCATGTTTATTGAGTCAGTAATGCCATCCAATCATCTCATCCTCTGTCGTCCCCTTCTCCTCCTGCCCTCAATCTTTCCCAGCTCAGGATATTTTCAAATGAGTCAGCCCTTTGCATGAGGTGGCCAAAGTATTGGAGTTTCAGCTTCAACTTCAGTCCTTCCAATGAACACCCAGGACTGATCTCCTTTAGGATGGACTGGTTGGATCTCCTTGCAGTCCAAGGGACTCTCAAGAGTCTTCTCCAACACCACAGTTCAAAAGCATCAATTGTTTGGCACTCAGCTTTCTTTATAGTCCAACTCTCACATCCATACACGATGGTTAGCATGTATTATATAATTTGTAGGCATGTACTGTGTGGTTAAAAATGAATCATGTCACCTCATACTCTAACTACCTTAATAAATAGTTTCACAGATGTGTTCGTATTAATTTCTAAGTGCTCATAAGTATTGTTCTATACTTCTGTCCATTTGTCTGTCTCTCCTGGATACTAAATAACTCAGTGAGTATGCTTTTTTCATATACATATCCTCTACCAAACTTAGATCTTTATAATTTACTAAAAGTGCAAACATAATTTAAAATTTCTACTCACAACTAGAGTTTGGAAAAGATAGGCATGATGTTCAGGGCAGATGATGTAAAATTAATGGACGACAGAAAATAAAAACTACTCTATCCTAATTAGTTTCCACCTTGTTATCTCTGAGAATCATTCATTTGTCCTTTTAACTTATGCTCACTAAATGTCCATTATATGCCAAGAGAGATTTCAGGCACTTATTATACAAATAACAACTGCACACAAGGGATCAAGAAACGAATAATTATACTGCAATATTATAATTGCTCCAGTAGAGTGATGTTAAAAACTCCAGGATGAAAATATGATAAAAGCAGCCTAAATCTAAGAATAAAAGTCAAAGATGAGTTTTAGAGAAGGTAATCTTTAAGAAGATACTTGAAGCAGGGGTTATCTTTTTACAGTACAAAGTAGTGGATTCCATGGATAGGGAACACATACGCAAATGTATAGAGTTGTTACTGAGAGTGGTATATACAGGATGGGAAAGGCAGATCCCTGCATTTGTATCAAAAAAAAGTAAGTAGTGGATGAGTTTGGGGAGTACACAGGAATCAAATGTGAAAATTTTTAGAAAGGGATGGAGCATCAGGGGAAGCAGGAAGTTTTGGCTCAGACAGAAAGAATCTGCCTGCAATGCTGGTCATTCAGGTTCAGTCCCTGGGTTGAGAAGATTCCCCTGGAGAATGCAATGGCAACCCACTCTAGTATTCTTGCCTGGAGAATCCCATGGACAGAAGAGCGTGGTGAGCTACAGTCCATCGGGTCACAGAGACACGACTGAGTGATTAATGGTTTCAGTTTCTGGTTTTAGGAGTGATACCATTTTCTAGAGTCTCAACTGCACTCTAGCATGCAGGATTCTTAAGCATCTCAGAAGATCATGGGCTGTGAAAAATGACTGACTCTTATCCCAATGAAAGAAAATAAAAGAAGAAAACAAATGTTACTTATACTTAGTATGGTTTTTAAGGATTCTAGGAATGAGAATGGCTAGTAAATGAGAGGAGAGGTTTTCAGATTCACCCAAAATTCTCCTGTATTTTTTCAACCCAGAGGAGTCGGGGGAAAGGAGAAATGAAAAGGCTAAGAGTGGAATGTAATGAGTCAGAGTTGGGAAAAATGCCTCAGCCAAGGCACCAGTCAATAAGATGGTCTTAACAGAGGTACTCTAAAGTGTTTACTTTAGCTGAGGCTCTAATTAAAAAACCTGGAGGTGCCTGAGTTAGAAATGCAGATATGTATGTGAGTATGGCTGGTCCAGCTTCCCTGATAGCCCAGTAAGGAACCTGCCTGCAATGTGGGAGAACCAGGTTTGATCTCTGGGTCAGGAAGATCCCCTGGAGAAGGGAATGGCACCCCACTCCAGTATTCTTGCCTGGAGAATCAAATGGACAGAAGAGCCAAGAACTGGACACAACTGAAGAATTTTCACATTTCTAGTCAGGGAACCTGAGTCTCTGACTGCAGCTGTCTCTAGAAAACCATCATGTACTGGCTGTGCTCCAAGTCTCTTGTGGGGAAGGCAGCTTTCCCCATGAAGCCTGCCAGGCAAAGCCTTGTGATTGCCTGTGGTCAGGAGTGAAGAATCATGTATATGCCCTTTGCCTAGTGCTGGACTTTTCAAATACAGATATATATACACATATATACAGGAACCAGTAGGAAAAATCCCATCTCTCTGTGTCTTCTTGATTAAATGTACAGCCAACACCACATTAAAGCACTCTCTGAATGAAAACAATTGGAAATGTTGTTTTGTCTAAGAAATAACTAGAGGGGTTAATGTTTAAAACTTTTTCAGACTAGCAGGGCCCTAAAAAAGTTTCTTTAAACTTCCTATTAAAATACATGGGAACACAAACAAAATATCCATACCCACAAAACTGAAAATTAGGACAAAGAGGCAATCTATTGCCAAAAGTTGGGAGGGTTTTCTGCAAACTGAAGATGGGAAAAGAACTGGATTAAGTGTGTTATTAGTGGCCTACATCTGATTGGCTCATCTGAAATTATGGCAATTTTTGTTGCTCCCCTACCCTTTGCTGTGTTTTTTTCCAGAATAGATAAAGGTCTTAATGTACAAGAATAAGAACAGCCATCATTCTAGTATTATGGAGTTACCCTTTGAGGCAGCCAGATTACAATATGCCCAAACACCAATAAGTTTCTGTCTTTGTATAATTATATTTTAATATCCATAAGGCAACTGAGCAGATAGCAGGGAAGGGATATGGACAGTGATACACTGCATCCTGGAATTTCTGATCCTCAAAATCAAGTGCTGAAGATGAGAGTGGAAAGAGAAAGAGCTCCGGCAGCAGTAAATATTAGATTTCACTTTTCGTCTTCAGCATCAGCGTTTAGCTCAACTCATCTACACTAGAGAAAGTGTGAAAACAAGGATTGGGCACAGTTATCCACACTTACCTGCTACCCAACCAAAAGCTCACAGAGAGTAAAGAAAAATCTAGATACCCACTTTGCTGGTGGGGGCAAACACTGAGTATAGCTAAATCTCTCCCTAGTTTAAAAATGAGTAAATAATCATATACACATATATCATGAGGTTCACAAATTACATTATGATGATTAAAAAGCTAACATTACTATGAAGATTAAAAAGTAGTGCTTCTTTGGTAGTTAGATGAAAAAATAAAGTATTTTGCCATTTTCAATAGTTAAAAAAATAATAATCTGGGTGAAATAGGGCTAGAAATAAATAATTGAGAGACCAGGCTGAAATTGAAATCAACCAGATAAGGAAACAAGGGAAAAGGGTGAGAGAAGGAAATATTAGGATGAAAGGAGTCTGGAAATGGAATTTCAAGATTACAATCTACATGGGAGGAAAGAATGATTAAAATTGATGTTAGAGACAGTGACAAGGAAGAAAAATTGTCCCTGAGAAAGAAGAAGAATAGGACAAAGAGATGAAATATTGATGAAGTAGTAAAGAAATGTGGAGGTCAGGAAACATATTTAGGTAAATTTTGTTAACATAGTAACATTGCAATATAAAGAAAATATTTATTCTTATACTTAAATTTATTTTTAGATTAGTATTCTGGATTCTGGGATATAGAAATGAAGAATATGGAAATGTTTTTACTTTTAGGAACATTTTGGAAAGAAGCAATGGCTGTTGAAAAGATCCTAAAATTGGAATAAGCTGATATATTTTCAGAACTAGAAGAAGACACATATATTTTGACTCTACTGGGCAAATGACAGGGGAAGGTCACAGATCAGATAAGAAAACAGATTATTTAGGACCCTCTAAGCCAGCGTGAAGGTGGGATTTGTTACTATTATTGGAAGCCATTGAATGATGTTTTAGATCAGGGTTGACAAAAATAAGACTTACTTTTTTTTTTTTTTTAACAAAAGGTGATCTTTGCTTATGTGGAAGAATGGAACGTAAGGAAGTATATAGGATAGGTCTTTCAAGACGCTACTAAAGCATTCTAGGTAAGATGTGACTGATGGGTGCTAGCAGTGCAGATGGAGACAAGCAAACTTGTTTTGCATTTTGAAGGCTCAATTCAGATGTTTATTGAGATACCTGAGGTAGGATATGAGGAAACATGGGAAACTGAGGATCCAGTTATCTTTATCTTAAGCTGTTATCTGGATGGTCAGGTGTATGTGCTGGAGTGTAGCAGATTTGCATTGTATACATGTGTATGTTTCTGTGTGGTATTAGAGGAGACCCAGAGGGCTGTTTTTGAGGTTTGTTAAGTTTGAGATTCATGTTAAAATGGAGATGCCTGTGAGATATCAGAATGGAAAGGGAACTTAACTACTGCATATATGTTCTTAGCATTCAGAGGAGCACTCTGAACTAGAAATATAAATTTGTGAGTTATTAATAGATGAAATTCCAGGCAGAAAAAATACATAATCCACTAGGGAATAAAACAGGTTGCTCTGAAAGTGTCTGTATAATTAAGGGACAGAAGCTAATGGAGCAATATAGAGAGAATATGGGAATTTTTTTTTTCTCTTTTTTTTTTTTTATTATTGTTTTTGCCATACATTGTCATGATATCACCATGGGTTTACATATGCTTCCCCTCCGGGTCCCCCCTCCCTCCTCCCTCCCCCCCGGGAAATCTCGCTGCACCAGTCTCGAGCATCAATCCTGGGCTGGCGATTGATTAGACACATGACAATTAACATGCTTCAATGCCCTTCTCCCATATCATCCCACCCTTACCCTCAATAATTGATACTATGTCAAATTACTTGTCACAGATGAGGGCAAGAATAACCAAATACAAATTTGTGTAATACTGCAAAAGTATATCTACCACTCCTGTTTATAGGACAGCACTTAAAACCATGCTTCAAAATGATCAAGAATGAATCAAAATTTAATATCCAATAATAATGATTTTCTGGTTTTGTACTCCCCATCTGTAAGTATATTCTAAGAAAATAACCTGAAATATGAATGCAAATTTATGCACAAAAATGTTCATTGTAGAATTTTTGTCAGTAATGAAAATTGCAATAAACATTAGGAGAATGTCCATATGGTGGAAAACTAGGAAGACATTTAAAATTGTGTCTGTGAATAATTTAAATTATATGGAAAACAATTATGAAACACAAATAAGTGAAAAAAAGCAGTATGCCAAATTATAGGTACAATATCATCACTGCCAATCTATATAGAAGAAATTCTGGAAGGGAAAAATTTAACTTTCATTGGTGCTTGCTTCTGGGAGATGGAATTACTCTCTTCCAGTTTCATTGTTAGTTTTCGTACTTTGTTAGATTTTTAAGTCAGTATTGCTTACGTCATAGGAAACTGTTTTAAAAGTTTTCAAACTTGAAAAGGTGTTGTAAGGTTTATGAAAACATGAGAAAATTGACATGATATGAAACCAAGTGAAAAAGCAGAGTAAAAATTCAGCATGCATTACTGATTTAATTATAAAAAATATGACTAGACATGTGCACGTGGAGAAGCTTAAGGAAACAATCACACAAAAAATATCAGTATTCATAGGAGTCAGTATAAAGAGGAGCCATTGAACAGGAATAGGATAAGACAGTCAAAGAACATAGTCATAGTCATAGAAGAGGAGTCATAGAAGTCAGAGAAGAGCCTGAGAATAGTCATAGGAGTCAGAGAATATTGTAAATTACAAGTTTAATGTGAATAGGGAAACAAGCAACATTCCAACAGTTTCTGTTGGAACTCCCTTCAGTGCTGCAAGCTTATGAATGCAGAGATTAACTCGGAGAAACAAGAATCAAAGTGGAGCACAGGTAGTAAATAGAAAAGGGAAGACTAGAACATAAACAAAGCTCAGGAAAGAAAATCAACCCCAGGAAGTCCAACACTAAGTGCCAAAATACTAGGCACAGATCAGGGACTTGGTGGTTCATAACAGTGGCTAGAGCACAGGGCCTAAAAGAGAGTGGACCTGGAGAAAGTTGCAGAGCATTGCTACCAGGAGAGAAGAGATGCCCCTTAGGAGCATGGTGGTACACGTGGCTCTTTCAATTCTGGTTTTCTCAGTGTATATGCCCAGCAGTGGGATTGCTGGGTCATATGGCAGGTCTATTTGCAGCTTTTTAAGGAACCTCCACACTGTTTTCCATAGTGGCTGTACTAGTTTGCATTCCCACCAACAGTGTAAGAGGGTTCCCTTTTCTCCACATCCTCTCCAGCATTTATTGCTTGTAGACTTTTGGATGGCAGCCATTCTGACTGGTGTAAAGTGGTACCTCATTGTGGTTTTGATTTGCATTTCTCTGATAATGAGTGATGTTGAACATCTTTTCATGTGTTTGTTAGCCATTTTTATATCTTCTTTGGAGAAATGTCTGTTAAGTTCTTTGGCCCACTTTTTAATTGGGTTGTTTATTTTTCTAAAATGGAGCTGCAGGAGTTGCTTGTATATTTTTGGGATTAGTTGTTTGTCCGTTGCTTCATTGGCTATTATTTTCTCCCATTCTGAAGGCTGTCTTTTCACCTTGCTTATAGTTTCCTTTGTTGTGCAAAAGCTTTTAATTTTAATTAGGTCCCATTTGTTTATTCGTGTTTTTATTTCCAATGTTCATTGCTGCATTGTTTACAATAGCCAGGACATGGAAGCAACCTAGATGCCCATCAACTGACGAATGGATAAAAAAGCTGTGGTACATATACACAATGGAATATTACTCAGCATTAAAAAAAAAAATTCATTTGAAGCAATTCTACTCAGATGGACGAAACTGGAGTCCATTATCCAGAGTGAAGTAAGCCAGAAGCAAAAACAACAATACAGTATATTAAGGCATATATATGGAATTTAGAAAGACGGTAACGAGAACCCAACATGCGAGACAGCAAAAGGAACGCAGATGTATAGAATAGACTCGTGGACTTTGTGGATGAGGTTAAGGGTGGGATGATATGGGAGAAGGGCATTGAAGCATGTTGATTATCATATGTCTAATCAATCGCCAGCCCAGGGTTGATGCTCGGGGCTGGTGCAGCGAGATTTCCCTGGGGGGGAGGGAGGAGGGAGGGGGGTTCCGGAGGGGAAGCATATGTAAACCCTTGGTGATATCATGACAATGTATTGCAAAAACAATAAAAAAAAAATTGGGAAAAAAAAAGAAAGAAAAACAAAAGTAGAAGAAGGAAAAATTAAAAGCCCTGAAGAAGCAGTGTAGACCACAAAATAAACCAGTCCATCCTCCTTCTCCTCCATCCTCAGTGCCAAGCATTAATGAAACTACATGTCACTACCCTAGAAAAAGAGAGCATTCATGAGAGAAAAACCCTGGTTACAAATGTCTCAAAATGGAAAAGACTCAGAACAATTCCATACCAAATTACTCAGAGCAAAACAAAAATTCTTAACCTGTTAAAAATTATTTTTAAATACCTAGTCTAAAGGAGAAAAAGTTTATCAGAAAATAATCTCAAATGAACTAATCATTTGAGAAAAATTAATAATTAAAATAATTCTAAATTTTAATTATTAATTTAATAATTAAAATCAGTATTTTAAAAAATTTATAAGTGTTCAAAATTAAGGATAAAATTCAAGGTGCTCAATCAAGAATAAAAAAGAATGAAAATTTAATAATGTACATTAGAAGAAAAGGAAAATAACAACCAGTATAAATATTATAAAAAGAAAATAGCATCTGGAAGAAACAATGCATAAAATGGAGGACATACAAAGAATATCTATATACAGGGGACTGGAATCTCTTAAGAATAATAAGAAAATGTAACTAAATAAATATGTATAATAATAATTCAACAACAATTTTTCAGCAAAAATTAAATCTCTTTGTCAACATATTGAAAGAACTGAGTGTATCTGGAAAAAGTTGGGCCAGATTGATTACTCAAAGATATATCAAGGTAAAATTGTTAGACTTTAAAGAAAAAAATTCTTAGAGCCTATAAGCAAAATGACAAAATTATTTCTAAAAGTAAGAAAACAATATGGGCACCAGATGTCTCAAGAGCACATCAACTATGGCAAGGTGGTAGTTGAGATTTTCAAGAAACTCAAGAAAATATGGTGTAGGCGAAAGATTTTATGTGTTGCCCACCTGTTCTTCAAATATTAAAAGTGTGAAATCCTCTAAAGAAATCTGTTAGCGGAAGAGCTCCATTCTGGAAAGACTCAACACTGGTAAATATTTAGTATTTTTAATTTTAAATCTAAGACTAAAAAAGAAGTGAAAATATGATGGAAGAATAATACAGATGGTTCCAGAACTAGGATAATTTCAGCTACGATGTTTTGACTTTATGAGAGAAAGCCATAAAAGCATTCAGTAGAAACCATACTTTGAGTTTTGATCTTTTCCTCTCTCCTGATGCTGGGCAATGGCAGGAAGCTGCAGCTCCCAGTCAGCCACACAGTCACAGATCAAATAGCTGGTCCACTTACAACCATTCTATACCAGATAACCTTTCTGTTTTTGACTTTCAGTACAATAGTCAATCAATTACATGAGATACTTAATACTTCATTATAAAATAACCTTTGTGTTAGATAATTTTCCCCAAATACAGTTTAATGGAAAAGATCTTAGCACATTTATGGTAGGCCAGACTGAGCTACTATGTTCAGTAGGTTTGTGCTGTCGTTCAGTTGCTCAGTTGAGATTCTTTGTGACCCAGTGGACTGTAGCACTCCGGGCTTCCCTGTCCTTCACCATCTCCTGGAAGCTTGTTCAAACTCAAGTCCATTGAATCAGTGATGCCATCCAACCATCGCATTCTCTGTTATCCCCTTCTCCTCCTGCTTTCAATCTTTCCCAGCATCAAGGTCTTTTCTAATGAGTCGAACCTTTGCATCAGGTGGACTAGTATTGGAGTTTCAGCATCAGTCTTTCCAATGGATATTAGGGGTGATTTCCTTTAGGACTGGCTGCTTTGATCTCTTTTCTGTCTAAGGGATTCTCAAGAGTCTTCTCCAACACCACAGTTCAAAAGCATCAATTCTTCGGTGCTCAGCCTTCTCTCTGCTACAACTCTCACATCCATACATGACTGGAAAAACCGTACCTTTGACTATTCGGACTTTTGTCAGCAAAGTAATGTCTCTGCTTTTTAATACACTGGCTAGGTCTGTAATAATTTTTCTTCCAAGGAGTAAGTGTCTTTTAATTTCATGGCTAGAGTCATCATCTGCAGTGCTTTTGGAGCCCAAGAAAATAAAGTCTGCCACTGTTTCTATTGTTTCCACATTTATTTGCCATGAAGAACTGTGAACTTCCAGATGTTCAAGCTGGTTTTAGAAAAGGCAGAGGAACCAGAGATCAAATTTCCAACATCTGCTGGATCGTCAAAAAAGAAAAACATCTATTTCTGATTTATTGACTGTACCAAAGCTTTTGAGTGTGTGGATCACAGTAAACTGTGGAAAATTCTGAAAGAGATGGGAATACCAGACCATCTGACCTGTCTCTTGAGAAACCTGTATGCAGGTCAGGAAGCAACAGTTAGAACTGGACATGGAACAACAGACTAGTCCCAAATAGGAAAAGGAGTTCATCAAGGTTGTATATTGTCACCCTGTTTATTTAACTTGTATGCAGAGTACATCATGAGAAATGCTGGGCTGGAAGAAGCACAAGCTGGAACCAAGATTGCTGGGAGAAATATCAATAATCTCAGATATGCAGATGACTCCACCTTTATGGCAGAAAGTGAAGAGGAACTAAAAAGCCTATTGCTGCAAGTGAAAGAGGAGAGTAAAAAAAATTGGCTTAGAGCTCAACATTCAGAAAACTAAGATCGTGGCATCTGGTCCCATCACTTCATGGGAAATAGATGGGGAAACTGTGGAAACAGTTTCAGACTTTATTTGGGGGGCCTCCAAAATCATTGCAGATGGTGATTTCAGCCATGAAATGAAAAGACACTTACTCTTTGGAAGGAAAACTATGACCAACCTACATAGCATATTGAAAAGCAGAGACATTACTTTGCCAACAAAGGTCCATCTAGTCAAGGTTATGGTTTTTCCAGTAGTCATGTATGGATGTGAGAGTTGGATGGTGAAGAAAGCTGAGCACCGTAGAACTGATGCTTTTGATCTGTGGTGTTGGAGAAGACTCTTGAGAGTCCCTTGGACTGCAAGAAGATCCAACCAGTCCATTGTAAAGGAAATCAGTCCTGGGTGTTCATTGGAAGGACCTATGTTGAAACTGAAACTACAAAACTTTGGCCACCTCATAAGAAGAGTTGACTCATTGTAAAAGACCCTAATGCTGGGAAGAATTGGGGGCAGGAGGAGAAGGGGACGACAGAGGATGAGATGACTGGATGGCATGGCCAACTTGATGAACATGGGTTTGGGTAGTCTCCAGGAGTTGGTGATGGACAGAGAGGCCTGGCATGCTGTGATTCACAGGGTTGCAAAGAGTCGGACATGACTGAGTGACTGAACTGAACTGAACTGAATGGACTGGATGCCACGAAAAAAAAAAAAAGAAAAGAGACAAGACACTCAATGAGATAAAGGACATTTTTTAAATTGCTAAAAGTCATGATTTACAATGGATATTGAACAGCCATAAATATCTATGCAAGATATAATAAGAATCCATGAGTCCACACTGATAAAGATATATTTAGATAGAGATTTAGATAAAAGATGATTGATAGATAAATAAATACATTAATAAATAAGGTGAGGAAAAGTTCTTTTTTTTGTAATTAAAGGTCAACTAATCAATATGAAAGAAGTAATTAATATGAAAAAAAGTGATATTTACAATCATCATCATAAAAATTGATTCATACAAAAACAATTCAACAATATTAGCAGCTTATGGGATGATCAAATTTGATGTGGGCAGGATATTTATATAGTATATAAATTATATATTAGTTCTAAAGTCAAATTATTTCAATGCATACAAACTATAAGTGCAGAAACTGGATGATGAAATCACTTAAACAATATCACCAGTAAAATAAAAATGTTTATCGTATGTCTTGGCATGTGATACCTTAAGGATATAATATGCCAAATGTCACATTCAAGCCCAAAATTCATAACCCGATTCAGTTTGGGGAACACACCAAACTGTACTTGAGGGGCACTATAAAATAGCTACCCTACATTCTTCAAATAGATTGATGTCATGGAAAATAAAGACAAAAGATAACTATTCCAGATTAAAGGAGGCTAAAATGATGTGTTGACTACATGCAATATGAGATCCTGAATCTCTCTTGAATTAGAAAATGAATTCTATAAAGATATTATTGAGGCAGTTAGAAAATAGCCTGTAGGTTAGGTAGAAGTATTGTGTCAAAGTTAAATTGTCTAAAATTGAAAAATAAATAAGTTTTATCTAAGAAGGGAAGAAGAGCTTATGGAAAACAGTAAAAGAGAGAGGAAGATAAAGGTGGTTGGTGTTGGCATGAGTAAATTCTCATTCTTAATATATGCCATAAGAATTCCTTTTCGTTTTGGTTTACTCCAGTTCCTTGCATCTTCTTATTTGGTAACATGAGAGGATCTGTGGAATAGAGCCAGATTTATGTCCGCATTTGACCCAAACCTGAACTGCAAAAATGTTCTTGGAACTTTACTGAATTAGAATGGGCTCATTGGCAAAAGAGAAGACATAAAGCCCATGCCCACTGGTTATCAGACTGAGTAGTGTAATCCCAGGATATCCTGAGGGGCATCTCCTTATGACAATACAGGTATTATAAAACCAAAACAAACAAACCTACCAATCTGTCATAGATTTACAAACAGGAATACATTTGAAATACCCCTGCTTTCAGTATGGAAGAAAAGGTGAAGAAATTATGTAAGAACAAAAAATATGTCTCTATCGTCTTCAAAGCTCTGACAATTTTATACTTGAAATTTGTTTTTCAATGCATTAGTTTTTGTTCTTTCATTCAAGTGGCATTTTATTGAGCACTTCTTATGGTTATGTGTTAGATGTTGAACTGAAATAGCTTCTGAAAAGCCTATTCTTGAATTATTTCTCTTCTTTCCACTTCTAGCGCTAGTTCAATCTCTCATGGGTAGTGACTCAATTACTTCTTAACAGATATGGCTACTTAAATGCATTTTCCATATAATCTCCCCAACTTGTGACCTTCACATTTATCTCTGTCAAATATAAACTGGACCACGCTGCACCCTGTTTTAAAATGTTAACAGTTTTCTTGCTCTGTAAGATAAAGCCAGCTGTCTCCACATGGTATATATTTGACACAGAGTTACTTTCTGCTTTTGGAAAAATACATATCATCATTGTGTACTTTTGCTAAAGCATGTCTTCCTTATTGGAGTTATTTTCCTTGAGCTTTTAGAACCGAGAGGCCTTAATCAAAATATTTCTTCTTTCATCCAACAATATTTATAGCTCCCAAGTCTGGGCTTTCATGGCCTATTGTATCTGACCTCTTTCATACTAGAGTTTATTTCTGTAGTGTTTCTTTTCTTCCTAACTGGATCACAGCTTCTATGATGAAGGCATTGTATCTTATCCAAGTGCAATGTTTGGCTTCTATTAGCATTTTAATAAATATTTGTCAAATAGAAAGATAATATTTACACTAACTAAATCATTAAGTCCCCTGGAGAAGAAATTAAGATGTTAGGAGAGTGGTATGTAAAAGAAAACCCCCAAAGACTTCAGAAGCAAGAACACATGTTGCACCGACTGAATACATGCTCTCCCATTACAAAATTTCAAATTTGTACCTAATGATACCCCATTAACAATACCCAAGATGATTTTGAAAACATTAAAGATGTTGGACAGAATTAGACATCTGGCTTGAAATAATTCCAGTGGGATATAGTCAGGCAATCTCTTTGAAGTAAAGATGTTTATGCAACACAGAAGAATTATCACTTACCCTACCTACTGCCAAAGAGTGGCTTCAGCCAAATATTAAATAATGTGAAAGAGAAAATGAGGCCACAGTTCTCTCAATGGGATAGAAACCAAGAATAGGCCTCGTTTCAAACATGTATTTGGACACAAACAATGCATTCATTCAATAGACTGATCTTTCACACAACACAAGAGAAAAAAATGAACAGAAAATACAATTTGGCCTTTCAAAAATTTAACTCATAGTAACGTCTCCTTATTTTTGAGTAATGCTTTGATTTCAATCAAGGGCAAAATAAAAAAGTAAGAGTGTAATTACTGTGTGTGTGACTTTTTCTACTTACATTGTTTTCATATATATATATTTTTTTAATTTTAAGTAGACCTATGTGAATACTTCAAGTGATTCAATTATTAAAAGTACTTACAGCTATGAATAGCATTTTTTTATGGCACAGTTAATCTCATTTGCATACATAATGACACATCCTTAGGAGAGGCTTTGGAGAGATAAGAAGTGGGTAATGTATAGAATTTATAAACATTTCCAGGACATCTTTATACTCCCTTGTCCTCCTCCTTTTGTACTGTGGGATTTTGGTCACGATTCCTTTTAAACTGCATTATAAAGAACATAAATTTTTCTTATTATATTTTAATCCTATGTTCTCTATCTTGAAGAGAATTGATTACCATTTACAATGTTAGAGATAGTTATAAAACCATCTTCCCTTTTTAATTTCTTAGAATAATATGTCTATTTTCTCTCTCCCATCTTGAGATTATAAACCATTACTGCTTCTGGTCCCCTCCAGAATCTTCACAGCAGTCATATTTCAGAAAACCATGTACACCGTAGAGAGGAATAGAGAATGAGGTAGGATACATGTATCACAAAGTTTCTGCTGGACCAGACTGGAAAATAGAATCCATTTAGCAAAAAGAATTTCCAATGTCTTTGAAGCAGAATTTTATCTCAGTGATTCAATCAATTTCTCTGGGTTCCTGGGCATTGCAATTATGGCAAGATTGTCAACTATATTATTTGATTAATCATGTGAATAGTATCCCACTCACTTCTGAGTTATAATTCAAGCTCTTCAGAGATTGATGATGGTAACCACAACAAAAACTATAATAATTAGCAATGATAATAATTAATTGAACAGTTGTCATGTGTTGATATTTTGTTAAGGGATTTAAATGCATTATCCTTTACTAGTTGCATGTAATGGGGGAATATTATTTACATTGTATACATGAGGAAAGTCAGTACAGAGTGATTACTTCCTCAAGAGCCATGTGAAGTGACAGAAACAAGATATGATCTCAAATAGAGTGCCCAGGGCTTGAACTCTTTGGCACCATTTTATATTGCTACTGGAAAGGAAAAGCTGAAGATGGTAGGGAAATGTGATGATCAGTCATTGCTAGGATATAGATAATTCAACTCAACTCAACTAAATGTTGATTGTTAAGCAGAGTGTAGATAAATTGAATGAGGTCAAAATGCATCCAGAAAGACATGAACATGCCCTGTAACAGTGGGAGGATATGATTTCTAGATAAACTCAGGACTATATGTGAGACACAGTGATATCTAAGGTCATAAATCTAGGAAATCTTTTGCAGACCAAACGGGTTAGGCATATATCAAAAACAAGGGCTGAATCTATCCAGTTTTCAAGAGGGCCAAGTGAACTGAAGCCATCCAATCATTCAGAAGCTGGAACAGTAGAATGTTTTGACATCGGTTTTTAAGGGAGCCTAATTCTGAAGCAAAGAGTATGTATCCTTTAGATGCTCATGTTTTTAGAAAGATAGCCTAAGAACTTTGGGGATAATTTCAGTTGAAAGAAGACTTTGAGGAATTTAGGTACATGCTCCTGTTCCTTCTGCCTATGCTAGTCACTGAGATTATTAAAATATTCTGTTCTTACCAACAAATGATTTATTTTCTCTGTCGTGAGACAGTCATATACCTAGAATGAAGTTAATAGAGTGAGCATAGTTGACATGCATTTCATGCTCAGTAGGTGCTAGACATTGTACTAAACATACTCTAACTGATCACTTCAGTTTAGTCACTCAGTCATGTCTGACTCTTTGTGACCTCTTGGACTGCAGCACACCAGGCTTCCCTGTTGATCACCAACTCCTGGAGCTTGCTCAAATTCATGTTCATCGAGTTGGTGATGCCATCCAATCATCTCATCCTTCGTTACCCCCTTCTCCTGCCCTCAATCTTTCCCAGCATCAGGGTCTTTTCAAATGAATCAGTTCTTTGCATCAGGTGACCAAAATATTGGAGCTTCAGCTTCAGCATCAGTCCTTCCAGTGAATATTCAGGACTGATCTCCTTTAGGATTGACTGGTTTGGTCTCCTTGCAGTCCAAGGGACTCTCAAAGGTCTTCTCCAACACCACAGTTCAAAAGTATCAATTCTTCGGCACTCAGTTTTCTTTATAGTCCAACTCTCACATCCATACATGACTACTGGAAAAACTAAAGCTTTGACTGGATGGACCTTTGTCAGCAAAGGAATGTCTCTGCTTTTTAATATGCTGTCTCTGTTTGTCATTGATGATAAGGTACAAATGTAAGAGATGCACTAAGTGTTCATGGAAGCCCAGAAGAGGTAGAGGGGACAGGACTTGGGCAGTAAGAGAAGCTTCATGAGACTAATACATGTTGGGAGGTACTTCTTCATGTTGTTGTTCAGTCACTAAGTCATGTCCAACTCTTTCCAACATCATGGACTGCAGCATGCCAGGCTTCCTTGACCTTGACTATCCTGGAATTTGCTCAAACTCATGTCTATTGATTGAGTGATGTCATCCAACCACCTTCTTTATTTCTCAAATCTCATGACTGTCCGGACCAGCCTAACAATGAACCAACCTGAGGGAGTAGTGCTGCAGAAGAATAAGGAAAAACAAGACTCAGAAATAAAGCAGGGATCAGGAGGCTGATGCCATTCACAGGCAAAAGCCCAGATCCTAATCCATGTATTTTATTGTTAACTTTTACTTCCTTATTCCTGCTCTAGAGATTTCTGTTCTTTACAAACTCAGATAGGGACTAAAGATATACAATGCACAGTCCTCAATGTCAAACCTTCAGGTCTTTCACAACTTTGTTTAGCTTTTTGGTTAGTAATGCTCTTTCTCAACAACTCCCTCAAAACTCTAGTTACAGGAACAGTCACTAATGGTTTTCCATCAGTCACATTAGTACTTCAACGTCTTGTTTTCAAGATGTCTTTCCAGGATGTACTTTTTACTGCTCCCAGCCCTTCACTTAGAGGTGATGAGATAGTCATTCTTATTTTTCAAAGAAGCCCCATTAATTATAGTACAAGCCTGTGCATACAGGCCTGTTTATACATACAGCTTTTATTCTGGACCATCTTTACAAGGATGTTTGTATACTAAACAGTCATGAAATGTAGAACTAATATCTCTCTATCCAGAACAGAAAACTGTCCAATATGTTAAAAATAATACTTCCTTCTGGGGCAAAGTTTGGGCAGCCTTGCTTGTATCCATTTTAAAAGATTTACACCTCCTAATCTTGAATTTATTGGCTGTGACACAAATCCTCTGTGTACATAACTTCTACCTGAGTTGCTCCATATTGCCTTCATGAGATCTAGGGGCAAGAAAATCAGCTCAAACATGAAGCTCTTGACAGTTGGCTATGCTTTGAGTACTAAAGTTTTTTGTCTCTGACCCAGGAACTTTGTGTCTTCTGTCAACATCACAAAACTCTAGTAGACTAACTTGTTAGCTTTCAAGTAGAGATTCTTTACAGTTCTTGACAATATACCTTAAAGAAGGGATGCTGCTGCTGCTACTGCTAAGTCTCTTCAGTCGTGTCCGACTCTGTGCATCCCAGAGACGGCAGCCCACCAGGCTTCCCTGTCCCTGGGATTCTCCAGGCAAGAGTACTGGAGTGGGTTGCCAATCAGATAAGGATAATAAGATTTCTCATACTAAAACGCTGATATATGAATTGATTAAGGCACAAAGAACAGATTAATTGATTAGATTTACATATTTGAATAGGGAACTAATGTAAACTAATGATAAATAGGTTAACTGAGGTTAGGTAAGATATTATAGAACTTTGAGCAGTAAATAGTTTGGAACTCAATCCAGGAAATTTGAAAAACCACAAAATGGTTTGAATCAAAGGTATTGTCTCATTTTCTATGTCTATGTGCAGCGCAAGTCGCTCAGTCATGTCCGACTCTTTGTGACCCCATCAGTCCATGAAATTCTCCAGCCCAGAATACAGGACTGGTAGCCTTTCCCTTCTCCAGGGGATCTTCCCAACCCAGGGGTCGAACCCACGTCTCCCACATTGCAGGCAGATTCTTTACCAGCTGAGCCACAAGGGAAGCCAAGGAACACTGGAGTGGCTTGCCTATCCCTTCTGCAGCAGATCTTCCTGACCCAGGAATCAAACCGAGGTCTCCTGTGTTGCAGGCGGATTCTTTATCAACTGAGCTATCTGGGAAGCCCCTTCTATGTCTATACTCTTTATTAAATGACCCCACCTGGTGCCTTGATTTTACCAATTTCAGGTGTAGTCATATCATCTGCATAATATAGACAATCCTTCTGTATATTTATTTAGCAACAATTTCATATTTTCAGACGTTTCTAAGATAATTACAATTCATACATAGTTAAAACTATATTTGATTCTAATGCTTAATTAGTGATTCTCACCATTAATTTGCTACCAATATTCAGGTGAGAGAAACATTTCATTCTCTTTTGAATATGATTACAACAGAGATGTCTACATTAATTTCATCTGTGATGAAATGCAATTTATTACTAACTTGGCTTTACAAAGGAACTAAGCGATTGGGACATATTTATCAGATGAGTTCAACTGTGTTCATTTCTTTCTGTTCTGCTTTCCCCAAAGAGTTAAATATAGATCCTTGGATTTAGTTATAACAATGAAGTCCAACACTGGGACACACATATATATATTTATTATTTCTGGTGATGGTGTCTCACATGAACTATCTTTTGAAAAAGTGTACATTTCAAAATGCTACTTATGAGCTTATAGTTAACTAGATTCATCCATTCACTGTAGAATAAAAGATAAAGAAAGAAAAGAAATTTGCTCTAACGAAATGTGAAGAACATTTCATATTTTTCAATATTATATTTAGAGGTTACTTCGTTACAGATATTGAAAAAAATATAATCCTTATTCAAACTCTAGCAATCAATATGTTCTTAGTACAGGGTATTACTTATCATTTTAATCTGTGAAAATGCTTCTACTCTAGTGAGGACCATAATCTCCAAGAAAAAAAAAATTCTCCTCATCAAACATTTGATTAAGGAAGTGGACTCTACAGAACTCTTTGAACATTTCTCTATTAAAAAATCAAGTGATATTTTTAAGCATGATATTTATGTTCAGCTGAGCAGCTAGAAAAAGGGAATTACTTTTTGACTCTGTCACAGAATAAGGCACTCTGTAGCATCCTCTTAAAAGAGGATGCTGTTTCTGCTGAAAAGTAAACATGTTGTAAATCATCATGACTCTTATTAACACATAAACACATAATCTTTCTCTATGACTGGCACATTATTTATTTCTTCAGAGGTGATTCAGGGAAGATTCTTTGCTTTCTGTTCACAATATATGACCTGCTATTTACATCACAAAAGCTGTATGTCTGTATTTAGATGGACAGATACACAGATGGATATGTAAATCTGGAATAGAGACAAATGAGTGACAGTTTGCTAGCACTCTCACATTCCATGCCCATGACAGATGTGATTTCCTACCAAGTCCAGAAGTAACCTCAGATTTCTTCACAAAACAGTTCTCTGACTAAACACTAGCAAAGAATGAAAGTCAGCATATTAAAAGCATATTCTTGCTCTAATAATATAATACATCTGACTTCTAAACCATATTGGAATTCTGGCTAAGTGTAAAATTCTTACTCAAGCAATACATAGCCTTCTTTAGTTGAATCCATTGCATACCTGGCTCATATGTTGGCCCATTTTTCAAATATTTGTTGCTGCACACCTACTGTAGCCAAACACTGGTTGAAAATCCACTCAATTTTGTACATTTAAAGGGCCCCCAAGACATCATCTATTCATGCTGCTTCATACTACATGAGAGAATTGAGATCATATAGGGAAAATTCCCTGAGCAAAATTGTACAAGTAGCATGTGATATAGCCAAATCTGGAACCTGAGACTTTGGAAGAATCAACTAAAATCTGATTCAAGTCACATTTTTGTAACCTAATTTGGTCAAGAGATGTCTTTAGACATCTTTTTAGACAGAAAATCTCAACAGTTGTTTGTCATTGGGATGGATTGGGATTCAATGAAAATTGAATTGGGATTGTCATTGGGATTCAATGAAAATAATTTGAATACTTGGGCTTGTTAATAGGATAAACAAAGATTCCTAAAAACAGTTACTTAAACTTAAGGTACAGTAGTATTTCATCTGTATAATGATATTAATGCAAGCGTCTCATAGGATTGTTAAGGAGATTAACTGCCACAATATCTTAAAATCTCTAATTGAAACATCAGAAGCAATCTTTTATAAAGTATTTTCTAGTATATTATGTTTATTTCAAATTCTATCTTTAAAAATGGCACCATTACCAAATAGTTTTATGAATAAATTGCAAAAATCCTCATGGAATCCTTTTCATTCACATTATAACAATCTTTCAATTCATAGACAATTATTGCTCATATTATAAATTATAGCATAAAAATTAGTTTAAAAACTCATTTTAAAAAGTTCAAATAACTTCCAAATCACACTCTGAAAGAATATGAGTATTTAGCTGTATGAGATTATATTATGCTTGTGTGCTCAGTTGCTCAGTAGTGTCTTGAGTCTTTGTGATTGCAGCCCGCCAAGCTCCTCAGGTTCATGGGATTTTCCAGGCAAGAATATTGGAGTGGGCTGACATTTCCTTCTCCAGAGGACTTTCCCAACCCAGAGATCAAACCCGCATTTCTTGCATCTCCCGCATTGGCAGGTGGATTCTTTACCACTGTACCACATTGTTTTAGTTGCTAAATCATGTCCAATTCTTTTGTGATCCCATGTACTGAAGCCCTCTGGGGCCCTCTGTCCGTGGAATTTTCCAGGCATGAATACTTGGGTGGGTTACCATTTTCATCTCCAGGGGATCTTCCCCAGCCGGGATAGAACCAGCAACTCCTAAATTAGCAGGGGGATTCTTTTATCACTGAACGACCAGGGAGGCTACATACACACAAACACACATATAAATACTATAGGTCATTTTTGCTAATAAACCTGGACTACCAAGAAAAAAATCAAATAGAATTCAGAAATATATTTAGAGAAATGAATAGGATTTATTCTAGGAATATGAGCTTAGACAATAGTTAGAAAATCCACTTATTTGTTATACCATGTTAATAAATTAAGGTAGGTGACTTCACTGGCCATCCAGTTTTTGGGACTCAGAGCTTCCACTGCAGTGGTCATGGGTAGATCCTGCAGGCTGCACAGTGCAGCCACGAAAAAAAAAAAAAAAAAGAAAGAAAAAATCAACAAATGACTTTTAAAATAAATTAATATTTTTTAAAAAATCACATGACCATCTTATCAGCTTCAGAAATAATAATAAATTCAACATCTACTCTCGATTAGAGCACAAACATGCAATCTTATATTAGCTAATTAAGAGTAGAAGGAAACTTTTAAAATTTCATAAAGCTCACCTATTAGAAACCAAAAACAAGCATTACTGATACCATAAGTAAATCCAGGAGCAATATAAGGTAACTGCTATCGTTACTGCTTCCCTGGTGGTTGCCTGCAATACGGGAGACCTGGGTTCAATCCCTGGGTCAGGAAGATCCCCTGGAGAAGGAAAAGGGAACCCACTCCAGTACTCTTGCCTGGAAAATCCCATGGACAGAGAAGCCTGGTAGGCTACAGTCCATGGGGGTCACAAAGAGTCTGACATGACTTAGCGACTTCACTTTCACTTTCTATCATTACTGCTATTTGACTTTCACTGAATGTTTTGACTCAGGGTTTGTAACTTTGGCACTCTATTATAGACTAGATGATTCTTGTGTGGAAGACTGTTCTATGTGGTTTATGTGACATCTAATCACTGCATGTGAATTACATCTCCCAGTCATGACAATCAAAATGTCTCATGACATTGACAAATGTCTTCTTGGGAAAACAAAACGGAAGCTAGTTTATAATCACTGCTTTACTAGTGGGAAAAAAGTCAATATTTCAAAAATACAAATTTTAAATATTGGAAAGGAATGAAAACTATGTTTAAATAATATAATTGTTATAACCAGTTATATTACAGGAAAAAAGATCATGACTCCAATAGTAACTAAAAATAAATAATGCTTTGTAATTTACTAGAGAAGAAATTTTCACAGTGGAGAAACTTACGAGTCTTTAGCATAAAAGAAATCTTAACCTGAATAGAGGGCTATTTCATGTACACATATAAGATGAGTTGATACTGAAAACTTAACAAGTTATACTCAAGTTAATATATAAACTCAAATCAAGCCCAATAAACTTATTGATACACACATATATAATTTAAACTGGAAAAAGAAATGTTCAGTTACAGCTAAGAACATTTTAAGCAAGAACAATGATTAATGATTTATCCTGCTAGATGTCAAAATATTCTATAAAAGTATAGTAGATACATTAACATGAAAAAAAATCAACATGGAATTGTCCTTGACATATGCAATGATATGGATCAGTCCTGAAAATATGTTGAGTGAAGAGGCCAAGCACAAAAAACTACATTTTATTTAATTTCATTTATATGAAATATTCAGAGCAGGTGAATTGATAGAAATGGAAAATAGATTAATGGTTGCCCAGGCCCAGCAGCAGGGGAGAATTGGGTCTGACTGCTAATGGGCTGGAAGTTTCTTTTGGGGGGTGATGAAGTGTTCTGGAGTTAGACGCTGGTAGCAGTTGCACAACTCTGAATGCACTACATGCAATACATTTGTGCACTCTAAAGGGTGACTTTTATAGTATCTGTGTTATATAACCGAGAAGGCAATGGCAACCCACTCCAGTACTCTTGCCTGGAAAATCCTGTGGACGGGGATCCTGGTGGGCTGTCGTCTATGGGGTCGCTCAGACTTGGACACGACTGAAGAGACTTAGCAGCAGCATATATAACATGTATATTCTATGTATTATGGTTATTACATGTATTCTATATTACCCTACAGAATTATTATATATGAAAAGATGTATGAATAATAATACTGATATTTTCAGCACATGGAAGCAAATGTGAACCATCAATAAATTATGCTATAGATATGTAATAATTAAGTGCCTCTCAGGAAAAGAAAAGTGTTCACCTACCTTTCATAATTCACAAGTAAAACTCAGACTAAAAGATGAACACTTAAAAACAACTTTTCACTTATTAGAAGAAAGTAAAGGTAAGCATGGTTTTAGAGTAGCGGTGTGTGTTATGTAAGGCTTTCTCATGCAAGTCATAAAATACAAAAGCATAATAGAAAATCAATTGGCAACCTGTAAACTTATTTACATATCATCAAACTCTAAAAAGTGTAGAAAATAAAAGTATAAAACAAAACACTAGATAATTATTTGCAATTCATAAAATAAATTATATAGTAGTAAAAAGTGAGATCATCATAAAATAGTCTTGAATATTCATTAAAAATCCTAGTGAGATGTGGAAAATATTAAACAAGGCACAGAAAAGAAAATTAAAGTTAGTAATAGCTATAAAAATTGCTTAACCCAAATAATAATAACTAAATGTGAGCTAAGCCAATGAGATATCATTTTCTCCCAAAGGATTGGCCAAAAAAAAAGAAAATTCAGTGTGAATTATTTGTATTGAAAATTGAACCTCTAATATACTGTGGTTATGTATTGCTTTTAGATAGAATATTAGAATGACTTGATAGAAGATTGATTGGTAGGTTGATAGGTGACTGACAGAGTAAAAATACTGGGATGTATAGCCACTTCAATTAATAGAGAAATATTTAACATTTCCACCAAGAAGTATGCAATAGTATACACTGAAAGATTTGGAAATAAGCTGTGATACATTATATTTTTTCAGGATGACTGTAAAAATATCATTGTACACAAAGTTTCAGAAAAATATTACTCTGTCATGTCTAGAGAAAGTCTATCTCCCAACTTAATAAACCTGAGCTGGGTTTATGCCTTTGCTGACTGACAGAGTCCTGTGTGTATGAGGCTGTTTGACTTCCCGATTAAGTGACAATTTCTGGTTGGCCTTCTGAGATCTCAGACAACAGTCATTATCAATTTGCCAGCCATGTGGGTTATCCATCCTGGAAGCAGATTAAGCAGCCGTTGGTGAAACTACCCCAGATGAAGCCACATGATGTACGCAGGACCCTTCTCTCCAAGCCCTTTCCCAATTACAGATCTATGAGCAAACAGAATGACTGTTACTGTGTTGAGCCACTTAGGTTCAGGGTGGTTTGTTACTAACAACAGACAGCAAGAATATAATGTCAGGTTTTATTAAATGGAAAATGATTATTTTATAGCATGTACTATTATTTAACCTCTTAAAATAATTAGATTGTGTGTGTGTGTGTGTGTGTGTGTGTGTGTGTGTGTGTGTGTGTGTACATTGGATTTCCCAGGTGGCGCTAGAGGTAAAGAACTTGCCTGCCAATGCAGGTGGTATAAGAGAAGGATTTCATACTTGGGTCAGGAAGATCCCCTGGGGCAACCTTTTCTTGTATTCTTGCCTGGAGAATCCCATGGGCAGAGGAGCCTGGTGGGCTACAGTCCATAGGGTCGCAAAGAGTGAAGCATGACTGAAGTGACTTAGCACACACGTGTGTACCTGGATAGGTTCCTAAGTGTGCTTATACGTATACAAATAGAAAGTAGTGGGGGACATATCATGGAAAACAGTTTTAAAATCTGACTATTAATCTGACTATAGTCAAATGAGTTAATGTGTTGCTTTCTCTAATTAAATATAAATTTTAAACAATTTAAAGAATTCTAGTAATAAGTGGCATAAGCCTGCCTTAATATATAGTTAGTTGCATTGTGGATGAAGGGGGGGAAAATCTTAAATATTTGTAATGGTATTTAGAATTCAGGTCCTAGGAATTCTGACTGATTCCTCTTCAATTTGGAGTCAAAGCATTATCAAAATATTTGCAGTCCCATCTGGAGCTATGTTTTTGTTGTTGCTACTTTAACAGTATTTGGTAAATCCTAAGGCAGTGAAAGATTAGAATTTTAATATTCCTCATTGGTGAAATAAATAGAGACAAGTCTTTTGATGCATTTTATTACAATTGTCAGAACTTGCTTATTACATGAATTTGCTTATTTAATTATCTCTATAAATATCTGCATTCTCTTTGCCTTTTCTTGGCATCAAACCATACAGAAACAAATTCCTATTAACCTACATCCTGGGGACTATTTACACTCGCTGAAAACCCTCTGTTTTGTGTCACTAGCACTACCCTTCTTGATTAATTTTTTTCCCTCTTTCTCTTTGGTGATCTAAAATATTTTAAAAAAATAGCAACATGATAATAAAATAGCCACAAAAAAGATAACTGTAAATGTAAGGAGTACTGAAGTAATTTATACAAATACATAAAACTAGAAACTTCAAGAGCCAAGGTTTGAATCCAGGTCTTTTGATCCCCAAACACATTGATCCCCTTAACCACTGTGCTATCTCCCTTGATGAACTTGCACCCTTACACAGAAATGTGCCAGAAACCCCTTCATAATCTCATTAATTTCCGATCTCTCCTTCTTTTATCATCACAGCAATTTCTCACCTCTGGAGTAGCACAGATGCCCTGGACTGAAGGCTCCAATCAGTCTCTCTCAGTCCTCCTCTGCTTTATCCTGTTGTCACTGATATCACATGGCAACAAAATTATCTGAGTTTCCATTTGGACTGTTTAACTTTAATCCTATAAATCTACAATGTATGAGGCTCCAGACAAAATAAAGTATGTCCATTTTGCCTGCAATTTTGAACATGTGCTTGATGAGTAAGATTAGAGTTTTTTCAGGTATGCAATCTGGCATCTTCTTTCACCAGTTACAACAATCCAGGAATATGCTTCCTCAGAGATGCTGATGTGTGTGATATAAATTTGCAATTTATTTATAACTTCTATATGCAATTTTTAAAAATACATTCTTCACTGGATTTTTTTTCTCTGTTCTTCACTGTTTCTCTTTGACTGTATTACAAATTCAGATAAAACTTTTCAGATAAAACTTTCTGCATTCAAGTCAAGTAGTTTACAAAGCATCAATGTTTCTAAGAAAAAGACTCATTAAGTTGATTTGATTTTTTTTAAATCCAATAATATTTTATAAAACAAACTCTGCATACAAAAATCATCCAACAGCTAAGCTAGAATAGACATTTCCACCTTTTCCCTAAAGCATATAATTAATGAGTACTTTCACTATTGTATTTCTTTGTTTTAAAATCTTTGATTAATTATTTGATTCAAGAGCTGTGTCTCTGGATCCACTCCTAATACCTTAGTTGTTGCTTAGCAACTAAGTCATTCCTTTTTTGGTTTTAGGAAACTACACATGTGAAAGGAAAGAATGAATAAATGGAATGTTTCTATATAAATAGCTTTAATATTTCTAAATATTAATTGATAATAAGACAGAATGAGTCTTGAGCCCCTGATCCACTATGGATCTGTCATGCAGGCATATTAGAATTACAAATTAATAGTAATATAAATGATTCCTAGAAGAATGTCCTTGATTTTATTATAGCTATGTGATTTATTCTGTTCTGTTCTCTTTTCTTCCTTTAATATATTTTCCATTTTGCTTAGCAGATTACCAATAAATATTCAACAATTTTAATTAAGAGACCATCTCTTTCTGAGATTATTCTACCATCCAAAGAAAGGAGTCAATGAGGAAGTGCACAAACTGACCATCCTAGAATCCTAGCAAGGCATAAATAGAAATAGAAAAGAGAATTATAAAACTATGTCTGAAATAGAAAAGACAATTTTAACAGAAAGGTACTTTCAGATCTTTGTTTGCTTCCCCCCCCCCATCATCAAAAACTCTAAATATTCTGGCCACTAAAAAGAAAGAAAAAAGTTCTACAAAAAGCGATTTTTTTGTTATTTGTATCAATCCAGTGATTAGCAAAATATCTTTCCGGGAGAAATGCTTAATAGAACTTCTGGAAACTTAGGTGAATGAATGAAAGACTGCAGAGAAGATAATACCAAAGCATTTAAGATTGTTTAGTGAGAATTAAATGAGAAATTTTCTAAACTTCATTAATTTTATATGAATAACCCTAAACTATGCCTATACTTATCATGGGGATTTGCCAAGATTCTAGAAGGCCCAAAGCTAAAATGTGAAAAGACAGACTTGATGATCTTCACAGACAGGCCCTATTACTTTTAAAATGATTGATATTGAGACTATCTATCATCAGTGTAATGTCAATGGATGAGACTTACTGTGGATTCCTCAGACTGGAAACAACATTAAAAAAAAAAATCAATGACAAACTGTGAACAAAAGATTTTGCATCAATTTGAGGAATGAGAAAATATTACTTAAGAACTAATTACAGTAGGAATGGATATGATTTATTCTTGCTTTCTTTATAATTAGAGATATACACACATACACACATATCAACATGTGACCAAGAAATAACTGAAATTTACATGCCTGATAAGATAGGTGAACATTTTGAAAACATAGCAATTATCATTTAACAATACAAGTAGGATCTCAGGTTTTACATGTGATACCTAGGAGACCGTGAACAATTCACCTCCCCTTTCTTAGCTTCAGTTTCCTCATAAAAGAAAACAGAAGTCATAGTTTGCTCTTGTATGAAGGGCTAGCATGCATAATGCAGTGGTTTTCAATCCTTTTTGAGATGATTCTCAGTGAGACATATATTTAACCCTGAGATGCAGTATACACACACACACACACACACACACACACACACACACACACATTTCTGAAACAGAAGATTTTGAAAACTATATTGACCTTTTTATTATACATGAGATGCACTTTACTAATTTCTATTCTACTTTATTTCATGAAAGGAAAATTTGTTCTGTCCCACTAAGTTTATGTCTAGAGCTAATAGCGGTTTGCAAACAACAGTTTGAAAAACATTAAAGTAGGGAGTTAGGAAGACAAGATCCTGTGACTTAAGATGTTTGTGCCTGAGAACACTCCTACACTTTCATCTAAATCAACATTTTCAATTATTGAACGTATGCTTTGTTGGATTCATTAAAGTGTTCAGCTCATCAGCTCTCTCTTTTTGGAGAGAAAAAATGATAAATATTAGCATATTGCTTTGCTCTTAATGGTAACTGTGATGACTGTTAGTATGCCACCATTTCTTCTTTCCTGGGATTTTAACAGATTATCAGAAATTATTATTATTTTTGGTTTACAAATAAGTGAAATGAGCATTATTCTATATTTTATGAAATTATAGCCTTTGAGTTATTGGTTAGCTATCTAAACATACTGTGCATTATTCTGTGATATTGCAGGTTATTTTATTTCTTCAATATCCTATATAAAATAAATCTTTTTCTTTCTCCTTCCCTTGTACCTGGACATGAAATAAGGTTTGCTTTCAAAAAGTACTCCATATCCTTGAAATAAGTAATTCCATTTCATGGAGTTATATAATTTTAATGCCTTTTCTACTTTCAGATTTACTTCCATGTCAGGTAAGAATCCTGAAACACACATGCACAGTGGGAAAAAGGATAGGAAGGGAGAGGCTCACACCTACTGCCCATTCCTGTACTCCTTCAGTATCTGGACTGCAGCTCACTAGCCATCAAGCTAAGAAGATGTTTCTGATCTGGAACCTCCTAAATTGAAAACATTTGAATCAGTAATGGTTGCTTCTTCTTAATTTATTTTTAAAGATCATACATGTTTATATACACTTGGATTAAAGGAAACAAATTTAAAGCCACAAAAGAGTTACACAAACTAGACAATTCAAAGAAAAGTACGTCCGTTCCCTGTTGCTTAGGACAAAACGTAATGTTAAAATCCATAGCATGAATTCCCATCCATGTGTCAGAAGGGTGGAAGACTAAGGTCTAGCTGCAACTTGTTGAAATGTGTCTCCCCAGCAGCACAGCTTTTGTTCTCCCTGGATGAGAACTGAGTGCAGGTGTGTTTGTAAAGGCTGAATCAAAAGGAACTCACTCATGAGCTGACATGAGCCCAGAGCTTAGATTTTGAAAATCTAAACCTGACACCATCAGACTGCATAGAAAATAGGAAGTAGTGAGCAGGGCCCACTAACAACCATGGGAGATGTCTCTGTGTGCATATCACTTTTAGAAATGCTGTCATAAGGAAGGAAACTGACAGAGCTATTTCTCCCAGAAAATCATTTCTTTGTTTGTACCATGCTAACACCTATCTTACACATCCCTATACTATATACCCTCTTTCTCCTTCCTTTTTATTTCTTTTTATTACATGTACAGTTTAAATTCTTTGTTTTTTTGTGTTTTTATATATCAATTTTATTTATTTATTTTTTATTAGTTTTGCCATACAATGTCATGATATCACCATGGGTTTACATATGCTCCCCCTCCAGAACCCCCCTCCCTCCTCCCTCCCTCCTCCCTCCCCCAGGGAAATCTCTTATGCACCAGCCCCGAGCATCAATCCTGGGCTGGCGATTGATTAGACATATGGTAATTAACATGTTTTGATGCCATTCTCCCATATCATCCCACCCTTACCCTCATCCATAGAGTCGACGAGTCTATTCTATACATCTGCTTTCCTTTTGCTGTCTCGCATGCCAGGTTCTTGTTACCATCTTTCTAACTTCCATATATATGCATTAATATACTGTATTGTTGTTTTTGCTTCTGGCTTACTTCACTCTGGATAATGGGCTCCAGTTTCGTCCATCTGAGTAAAACTGATTCAAATGAATTTTTTTTTAATGCTGAGTAATATTCCATTGTGTATATGTACCACAGCTTTCTTATCCATTCGTCAGTTGATGAGCATCTAGGTTGCTTCCATGTCCTGGCTATTGTAAACAATGCAGCGATGAACATTGGGGTACACGTGGCTCTTTCAATTCTGGTTTCCTCGGTGTATCCTAAAGAAAAAACCAACACAGAAATGGAGAGATAGGCATCTATGGACACCTTATCTTTGACAAAGGAGGCAAGAATATAAAATGGAGAAAAGACAACCTCTTTAACAAGTGGTGCTGGGAAAACTGGACAGCCACTTGTAAAAGAATGAAACTAGATCACTTTCTAACACCATACACAAAGATAAACTCAAAATGGATCAAAGATCTAAGCATAAGACCAGAAACTATAAAACTCCTAGAGGATAACATAGGCAAAACACTCTCCAACATAACCCAAAGTGGGATACTCCATGACCCACCTCCCAGAATATTGGAAATAAAAACACGAATAAACAAATGGGACCTAATTAAAATTAAAAGCTTTTGCACAACAAAGGAAACTATAAGCAAGGTGAAAAGGCAGCCTTCAGAATGGGAGAAAATAATAGCCAATGAAGCAACGGACAAACAATTAATCTCAAAAATATACAAGCAACTCCTGCAGCTCCATTCTAGAAAAATAAACAACCCAATTAAAAAGTGGGCCAAAGAACTTAACAGACATTTCTCCAAAGAAGACATAAAAATGGCTAACAAACACATGAAAAGATGTTCAACATCACTCATTATCAGAGAATTGCAAATCAAAACCACAGTGAGGTATCACTTTACACCAGTCAGAATGGCTGCCATCCAAAAGTCTACAAGCAATAAATGTTGGAGAGGATGTGGAGAAAAGGGAACCCTCTTACCCTGTTGGTGGGAATGCAAACTAGTACAGCCACTATGGAAAACAGTGTGGAGGTTCCTTAAAAAGCTGCAAATAGACCTGCCATATGACCCAGCAATCCCACTGCTGGGCATATACACTGAGAAAACCAGAATTGAAAGAGCCACGTGTACCCCAATGTTCATCGCTGCATTGTTTACAATAGCCAGGACATGGAAGCAACCCAGATGCCCATCAACTGATGAATGGATAAAAAAGCTGTGGTACATATACACAATGGAATATTACTCAGCATTAAAAAAAAAAAATTCATTTGAAGCAATTCTACTCAGATGGACGAAACTGTAGCCCATTATCCAGAGTGAAGTAAGCCAGAAGCAAAAACAACAATACAGCATATTAAGGCATATATATGGAATTTAGAAAGACGGTAATGAGAACCCAACATGCGAGACAGCAAAAGGAACGCAGTTGTATAGAACAGACTCGTGGACTTTGTGGATGAGGGTAAGGGTGGGATGATAAGGGAGAAGGGCATTGAAGCATGTTAATTATCATATGTCTAATCAATCGCCAGCCGAGGATTGATGCTTGGGGCTGGTGCAGCGAGATTTCCTGGGGGGGAGGGAGGAGGGAGGGAGGTTCCGGAGGGGAAGCAGATGTAAACCCATGGTGATATCATGACAATGCATGGCAAAAACAATAAAAAAAAATAAATAAACTAAGACAAATCAAAAAAAAAAAAAAAGAAATGGAGAGATAGGTAAGCATTGATGGGGAAGTGCATGGAAGACTTAAGAAGCTCTTAATTTCATATTTTTGTGTTTTAAAAGTTTTTCAGTTAAAAGATAATAGTCTGGGCCTTAGGTTAAACACACATGTAATTATGGTTTCTTTGTGAAATAAAAATGCCTGATGCATCAAACAGCCTGGTATCATCCCAAAATGGTAGACATCAGAGTAGAGGCTCTCTGCTAAAGTTTTCTGTTTAAAATATTTTGTATAAATAAAATTATGCTGTGAAAAATTAATTCATGAAGCCAGAATGACCAAATCTTATACTGGCATTCAATAAATATTCACAAAGATTTAATTATTATTATTTTTGTTACTGTTTTTTATTTATTTTTTTCAGCAGAATTTAGGAGAAAAAGGCAATGAAAGAGAAGAAAATTTCATCCCTGTCTTTGTGGAAGGAAATGTAAATTTCTTTTTCTTCCAGACTCAGTTTCATTAGAATCCTCTCAGTGAAATTTTTCCTAATAAAGTCCTTCAGGAAGCATATTTCCCTTCTTTATATTTTGCCAGTTATCTAGAATGTATTAAGTGCAAAATAAATGTTAGCTAAATCAATGAATGGGCAAGTGAATGAAAACAGTTAACAAGAAAATAAAGTTAATAAGATCAGGTATTCCTGTTAACATGACTTTTTTTTTTTTTTAAATATTGCCAATACAAATATTTTGTTTTGGCCCTAAACACCTAATGATAGAATGAAAAGCTTGTATTTATTTTTGAATCAGCTAAACATTACACCTCTTGTTTTGTTAGTATAAACTTGAACTTAGTGCTAGACTTTGGAGAAGGAAATGTCAACCCATTCCAGTATTCTTGCCTGGAGAATTCCATGGACAGAGGAGCGTGGTGGGCTATAGCCCTTGGGGTTGCAAAGAGTCAGACACAACTGAGCATGTATGCAGTGCTAGACTTCACTGCCGAATTTCTGGTAGATAAATACCTTAGATTTGAAAGGTTATTGAGATTTAGCCATGAGAAAGTAGAAAAGACTTTACTCAGAGTCTTATTTGAAATAATTAATCATATTCTCTAGGAAATTTCATAACAATGCATCCAAAAATCTAGCCTTACTTTGTTGTTGTTTTTTTTTTCTCAGAAAAGATTAGTAACTGCTTCCCAGGTGGCACAGTTGGTTAAGAGTCTTCCTGTAAGTGCAGGAGACACAAGAGACATAGCTCCATTCTTGAGTTGGGAAGATTCCCTGGAGTAGGATCTCCTTGGGTTGGGAAGATCCCCTGGAGTTGAAGCCTACTCCAGTATTCTTACCTGGAAATTTCCACGGGCAAAGGAGCCTGGTGGGTTACAGTCCATGGGGTCACAAGGACTGGGGCATGACTGAGCATGCAAACACATGCAAATAACTGAATGTGACTGAGTTTCTAAGTAGAGATTGAAAGTTTTCTATGTGCTGCTATTGCTTTTTCTTTCTGTTTTTGGTCTAGGTGTCTTTTCTGAATGTTTATCACGGAAAATAATGGATGCATACAGATAATAGAATGCAAATTGTGGATTCAGTCCATGGTTATCCAGGGAAGGACACAGAGGACAACCTGAGACCTTCTTTCCTAGTGTCAGGGTTGGTCATGCTCTCCCAGCAAGGACACCAAGAAGGCCTGTGCAAGAGCGGTGATGCAGTCACTGATTCCTCAGGGTTCCAAGTAGATGACTGCCAATACGTCCTCTTTACCTGTCAGCTTCTTGAGAGTTTATAATGAACCAAATATAAAGTGCATTATTTAATATGGATTTTAGGAAATGACCCCATTATTAAATATATAGTGACTGCATGCAGAGTGCTAAACATATATATATATGGAAAAAATGAATGCACTATCATGATGAAAAGAAATCTGATAGGGTCTTTGGAAGGAGAAAGGAGTTTATTTCTAGAGAAACTTGATATAACAAAGTTATGTCTTGGAAATTCTGTAAAAACTTGTCTTTAATTTTCAATGCTTACCAAGATCAGAAAATTCTAATATTAAAGATTGTGATTATGTAGTTTATTTTTAATTTATGAAGATATTTTTTAAATGACAAGTTTCCCGGTGGTCTAATGGTTAGGATTCAGCACTGTCACTGCTATGACCTGGGTTTGATCCCTGGTTGGGAACTGAAATCCCAAAGCTGCACATTGCAAGCCAAAATATATATTTAAAAAAATTGATCATAAAAATTATGTTTGTAATATTGAGACTACTGGCAGAGAGGTAATGGAATTACTGTGTTGGCATTCGGAGTATGTGGCTTCTAAATGCCTTTTCTTTTGTTAAGAATTGTTCACACATTAATTTGGTTGACTACTTTAAACCTTATAATTGCTATTATACTCCCAAATCAGTTCTAATTATTCCTGTACTGATTATTTTACTTGTGGACAACTTTCCTTTGCTTTCCTTTTTACTATACCATATACCACTCCCAAAACAACTTCTGAAGTATAAATAAGAACTGTCTCAATACATAAATGAGGCATTATTTTCCTAGTGCCTGATACCTAGCTCTACTTTTATGACTTGGCTGAAATAACCTCTAAGAAGTCTCACTAATGAGACAATATAATGGAGTCCTTTTAGTCTCCGCATTTCTTATCTTTTCTGCAGCATATGAGATGTTTGAGGCAGTGAAGTAAGTAAAACCTGTGTCTAGAAGTCTTTTCTTCGGCTTCTGTGCTGTGGATGTTGCATTCCCGTCTGTCTCCTTCATTTACTTTCCTTTTCCACACTCCCTTTTTATAAGCACATTCTGGAATTCTCCATCAATATTTTCTTCTTCCTTTTTTTTTTTCATAGTCATTCACTGATTATCACATCTTTCAATTTTCCAGGTGTAAGGATCTTTAAAAGTCTTTTCTTTAAGCCTCAGCATTCTCTTTAGGCTAGAAAAATAAATTATTTCCTGTTTATCTCAAAAATTTGCCTGCTAAAGATTAAACTTTTTATTTGAAGCAATATTTCTTATTCATCCGCTTCCAAACCAACTTCTCTTCATTGTACAAATGTTATCATCATCTACTGTATCTCTCAGATTCAAAAGCTTGAGGTCAGAGTTTGCCTCCTACTTTACATGTCAGATACAATCATTTTCTAAGTCCTATTAAATTTATAAACCAATGCAGAAATTAATTTGGTACCTATTGTAGGGCAGAATTAGCTTTTAGCACTTTGTATATATTATAATTTAAATCCTCAAAACATGAAAATGAAGAGATATTACTGTCTACATAATGAAAATTTGGAAATAAGAGTTCAGTGTGTGTAAAAAACTTGCCTAAACAAGCAGAATTTGGGAAGGACTGGCATTGAAATTCAGGCTTAGTGTTCATTCCTCCAAACTATCACTTTTATTTCCATAAAGTCTCATAGCCTCCTACTCCTTCCTAATCCTTTTAATTCCACAAGACACTACACTTCTTCTTGCCTCTGACTCTAATTCCTTGCTATTTCAATTTTCCCTAAATTGCATCTTTATGATATTACTCTTCAATAAATTTTAATTGCTCCTCATTGTTCGCAGATTATGTACAGATCCATTAGACATATTCATCAGCTGGAACTTTTTGCTCGTTGTCAATAGAAATTGATTCTGATTAAGTTATGCAAAACAAAAGGAAAAACAAAAACTTTATTACCCTCCCCCTATCTCCCCTGCTGCCACCACCCCCCAACACACACAAGAAGTTTATTGGAAGCATACTAAGGGGCTTACTAAAGTAAAGGAAAAGTGGGGCCTTGGAAAGAACCAGAAAGTGGGCAGATTCTGATGGTGGGATTCAAAACCTTTGCATGTAGGTGCTGAAGTTGATTTCGCTCCAGTAGTTCTTTGCAAAGTCCACATGCCTCCTTGATCAAAACTCAGATTCCCAAGTGACAGATTAGTCGGCCTAGGTGAGATTACATGTCAACCTCTTGATAAGGGGGGGAAGGAGGATAAAAGAGACACATGTACCCCAATGTTCATCGCTGTATTGTTTACAATAGCCAGGGCATGGAAGCAACCTAGATGCCCATCAACTGACGAATGGATAAGAAAGCTGTGGTACATATACACAATGGAATATTACTCAGCCATTAAAAAAAATTCATTTGAATCAGTTCTACTCAGGTGGACAGAACTGGAGCCTATTATCCAGAGTGAAGTAAGCCAGAAGGAAAAACAACAATACAGTATACTAATGCATATATATGGAATTCAGAAAGATGGTAACGAGAACCCTGCATGCGAGACAGCAAAAGAAACGCAGATGTATAGAACAGACTCATGGACTCTGTGGATGAGGGCAGGGGTGGGATGATTTGGGAGAATGGCATTGAAACATGTTAATTATCATATGTGAAATCAATCACCAGCCCAGGTCTGATGCTCGGGGCTGGTGCACTGGGATGACCCAGGGAGAGGGGATCGGGCGGGAGGGGGGTTCTGGAGGGGGAACATATGTATACCCATGGCAGATTCATGTCAATGTATGACAAAACTAACACAATAAAGTAAAGGGAAAAAAAAGGTAATATCATTGATAATCTAAACTGGACCACAAGGTAAGAGGAATGAAGCACTCTGAAGAAAATCACTCTGATGTTACCTACACAAAGGAGCAGGGGCACTCACATGCATAAAAGACAAGTGTTGACATGCAAGGCATGCAGGCACTCCAATTCAGCTGCAGCCTTTTTTAGTATCACCAACTGCCTCTTCCTACTTGGGCAACCCAGGAATTCTCACCATCCTCCATATATGTTACAAGTCTTTCTGGCCACTGTTTTCTGGGGGCATTTGCTTCTCTGACTAGCAAAAGCCTTCCTATCCATATAGGCCCTCCCAAATGAAAAATATCTAGCCATTTGTCAAGATCTCTACAGACAAGTAATTTCCCTCTTTTTTTATTTTTTCTAAAGCATTTTCTTTTGCTTATCTTTAATAGTATTTTGGCTTGTATCTTCTTTTGGCTTCTTTAATGGCTCAGACAATGAAGAATCTGCCTGCAACATAGGTGACCTAGGTTCAGTCTCTGGGTTGGGAAGATCCCCTGGAGAAGGGAATGGATACCCACTCCAGTATTCTTGCCTGGAGAATTCCATGGACAGAGAAGCCTGGGAGGCTACAGTCCATGGGGTCACAAAGAATGGACATGACTGAGCAAGCCAACTAATACAATAATAAAATTTTATCTTCTTTACTGAAATGCATGTGCTTTGATGGCATGTATCATGTCTTATTAATCTGAGCATATGCTCTAGTGTTAAATATAAGTATTTATAGGTTATAGTGATCATCAAATATAGTATGGTTATTTTTCTTTCCTCATGTTTCTTACTGTTCATTTAAAGTGCTGGGCTGAATCTATAAAGCAATGATATCATTTATCTCTAACATCATTGCAATGTCCTTGATGGGAAATTACATACAGCATTTAAAAATACTATCTTATAGGTAATGTATAAATGTGTTGATCCAATGTCAATTTAGCAAAGTTGAATGGCAGTCTAACAGATTATTTGAAAGAGAAGGATCAAGTTACTGACAGAAACTAGGCCAATAATGGTTAGACATTTTTAAAAAGTTCACCTCAGAACATAGCTATAAGGTGGGTGTTATTATTCTTATTGTACATATTACAAAATTGAGGCCTAGATGGGGTTAATTTCTTACAGGAAATAAGTTATATCCAAAATTTGTCATATACTGCTGATTGTTCTCTCCACTAACTAACAATTTCATGAATCCAAAGTAATGTAAGTATGAATATTTTTTAAATCAAATAACCCAATGGGTTTTATCAAAAAAATAAGTAGTTTTCTGTCCTAAGTTTCATTATCCTAAAGGCAGTCTTATACATTTTATTTTGGAGTTATTCTGGCAGTTAGCTCCACTTTTCTAGATAATATGCATATGTCACTCTCTCTTGATAGATTATAAGCAATAGATAACCATTCTTGTTCAAGCAAAGAATGTTTAAAAGGCAAAGAACACATTATAGAATACTGTAAAAGAAGGACAAGAGAAATCCAGGTAGCAAATAGTCCAAGAGGAAAAATATTTCTTAAAAGAGGGAATTGTCAGCCACCCAGTGCAGAAACCAATAATCAAGGAAAAACAAAATTCCTTAGCAAGATCCTATATTCAACTATTATATTAAAAAGAGGCAAATCCCGTAAGGATAGGAGGAAATGGACACTCTCACACAGTGTTGGAAAGAGTGTAAATTAACACAGCCATTTTGGAAGGGAATTTGGTAGCACTGCCCAAAATGATAGAACAATGAAAATCAAACAAATAACACTTGTGCACAGTCTCCTCTAATAATCTGTATTGTATAATAATAATGATAATACTCTAATAAAGCACTGTATCTTACAGAGAAGCACTTGTACATCTGAACATAGAGATGTATAAGAGTGTGTTCCCTGTAGCATTGTTTGCATTAGGGAAAAGTGAACAACTTCAAAATTCATCTTCTGAAAGGTTCCTATCATATACTTTGCTCTAATTTTATCTTGTTATTTCCCTTATTTTATCTCTGAAATAATTTTAATATTAACCCTTTGCTTCATAAATGCTGCAAATATGTTCAATTACCATTTATTGTCTAGTGTTTTCATGTTTTTTCTCCTCTTACAATGTTATCATAATTCTAATCGAATTTAACTGATCCATTTTGGCTTTTGCTTTTTGCGTAATTTGAGGGCTGGCTTTTTTAAATCCCAAAGTCCTAAACACATTCTCATGTATTTTTCCTATTGCTTTCATGGTTTTAATTCTTTAAATTATTTAGTCTCCATGGAGTTCTTATTTTTATGACATTTTATTATGAAAGGAAAAGAGCTCTGTTTGCAATTCTTTCTCACTTCCCAACAATCTCTCTATATCATATTGAATTTAATGTACCTTGTCTTTGGACCACAGTTTCTTAGACCAATTTTTTTGCTCTGGGTTTGCTGATTGTATTATTTTCTTTCTATGAAAAACAAAAACCAAACTAGACTTCAATGAATCACTTACTTTCAGCTGCATGTTACCCTCTTTTGCTCATTTGGTCCTCTATGCCCTCTCAGAGATGGAATAGTTCTGGAGCTGTGTTGGGCTTATTTTCCTACAGGCTTTCTGCATATTCTAGGCTGCAGGCTCTTTGTTACCACTATGCAGAAATTAGTGAAATATATTGTTCCTTTTTAGTAAGATTTTACAGCATTTACATTCCGTAGTATCATGATAAGGGGCCCTGTAGAGAGAGGAGAGAGAAATGCATGTGTTCCGTTCACTATCATTAAAACATTCTATCACACAATGTTTAAAGTTGTCACTATACTACCTCTTAAGGTCAAGGGAGTTTGTCTATACTCTTGCTGGAAAAGTAATAAGAGAAGGGATTTATTTATGTATTTAAATAAAACATCTGTAGATTTCAACTGTTGTAGCTCTGTTTGTTTCTTATTAGCAAGATGTGACTGAATCCTCAATTATGTCATTGCCTATTTCAATCAGGACTCAGCTAGACTCTTTTCTCCTCCCAAGAGCCACTTATCTCTAATTTTTCAAGTTACTTAAAATTGACCTAAACTGTAGAGCTTTTAATGGTCATTCAGATAATACCAAATAAATATAAACTCTGTTAATAGAAATAAATCATAAAGATTATTCAGGCTATATTTTCTGAACTTATCTTTCTGATCTTTCTCAGATGCTTTTCCGCTGCTCCCTCATTCATCTGCCTCAGATGTTTCTATCTACACCCCTCCTGGGGGGTGGTGATACCCTGCTGACAGCCAGAACTTTATCACTGTCATCATGTGGGATACTAGTTCAACCTAAGGAACCTCAGCTGCCAACTACTTTTCTATTATCATTCTGTACCAGTCTCCTTGTTGTCATCAAGGGCATAAATGACACCCTGACTAGTACAAGTAGACTGAAAAGGAAGCATAATCCTACAAAAGCTGCAGTCACCTAGGTGTCAGCTGATTTCAAAGCTATTTGCATTCGTATACTATTGAATGGCACGCATATGATTGAATGGCTCTTGCAGAAAAACACTATATTATCTTACAACTTTTGCTTTCTCTTCAAATAATGGGTATCAGGTTGTCTGTTCTTTAGTTTACACACTTAGGAATGTATGCATGCAAGTTTGGAATGAAAGGAGAGGATGGGAGATTACATCTAAACGGAGAAGCAGAAGAGCTGAGAGACCTAATTAATCTACATTGTTGTCAGTCAGGAGCTGTCCCTGGTACCAACCTCAGTACTGATGTTTCAACAATAAACTGAAGAGGGAGAGTTTGTATTGCAGAGAACATAAGCTGTGAACAAATTGTGCCTACCCAAATCAAGTTGCAGCTGAGGGCTGTAGCCACCCACCCCAGCAGTATCCCCTTCCTTTCCCCTTTTTTCAGTATCCCCTTCCTCCTTTTTTCTTGTTTCAGTTTCCAATGGTTTTTCTCCTTCATTCTTCAGGATCTGGATCTCAGTAATATTCTCTTAATTTCTCTTGTTTCAGGAAAAAATGAAATAAACACCTTCGCCTTAGCATTGGTAACTATTTTGCTTCTTAAGGGAAAATACACTGTAGCTTAAAAAAGCAAGCAAACAAACAAAAAACATGTTTTACTAAAATAAAATAGAGAACCCAGAAATAAACCTCCATAAATACAGCCAAATGACAAACTAGCAAAATTAGTCAATGGGAAAAGAACAGTGCTTTCAACAAATGGTCCTGGCAAAACTGGATATCTACATGCAAACAAATGAAATTGATCACTTGCCTTATAACACATTGAAAAATTAACTCAATATGAATCAAAGATTTATATGTAGGACTAAAATTAAAACCCTTAAAAGGCATTGGACTTGGCAATGATTTATTGTATATCACACAAAAAACACAAGAACAAAAAAGGAAAAACAGATAATTGGACTTCATCAAAATTTAAAACTTTTGTTCATCAGAGGGCATTATTGACAAAGTGAAAAGGCAATCCACAGAGCAAGAGAAAATATTAGTAAATGATATTCTCATAAAGGGTTAATATCTGGAATATACAAATTACTCTTATATACCAACAAAAAGCAACTTAAAAATAGGCAAAGGACTTCAATGGACATTTCTCCAAAAAAAGATATACATAGAGTCAATAGACATATAAAAAGATACTCAACATTACTAATCATTATGGAAATGCAAATTGAAACTACAATGAGATACTACTCCACACTGATTAAGATGGCTGTTATCAAAATACAAAAAAAAATTAAGTATTTTGAGGATGTGGAGAAATTGGAACATTTGTTCATTGTTGATGGAAATTAAAATGGTAAAGCTGCTATGGAAAACATTAGGACAGTTGCTCAAAAAATTTAAATTAATTACCATATGATCCAGCAGTTTCATTTTTAGTATTACCCCACAAAAATAAAAGCAGAGATTCAAATAAATATTTGTAAACCCATATTCATAGCATCTTATTCACAATGGTCATAAGATGGAGGCAACCCAGTGCCCTTTGGTAAATGAATTGAAATGTGAATGCACTCAATGCCACTGAACTATTGAATATACTTTGACACATGATTTAAAAAGTATACAGAAAAAAAAACTCACATAGTTTGGAAATAGTGTATAATTATATTTTAAGCTCAACAACTGGAATGCTTTATTCACCAAACACAATTTAGTAATGAGGTACAAGGATAAATATTTGGGACCCTCTCATACAATCATTCAAAATATTTAGCAGCCATGCCAGGAACATGGCTATGGGCAAACCAGATACTGTCACTGCTCTGACTCGGAATCAAGGAGAAAAGTCAATTAATCAAATAAAGACAAAAAATAATTTATAAATATCTAGTGATGTGAAAGTCGCTCAGTCATGTCCAACTCTTTGTGACCCCATGGACTATACAGTTCATGGAATTCTCCAGGCCAGAATGCTGGGGTGAGTAGCCTTTCTCTTCTCCAGGAGATCTTCCCAACTCAGGGATCAAACCCAGGTCTCCTGCATTGCAGGTGGATTCTTTACCAGCTGAGCTATCAGGGAAGCCCAAGACCAAGTAATCAGTGGTAGTTGTATTGTAAAAACATTAAAATCTTTGTCCTTAAAAAGCCACTTTCTTAATGGTCTTTCCTAATGCTGGTTGTAAATTCTGGGAGGATTCAAAGGGCTTTCAGTCATTTTCCATTAATAATTATATAGTCTCCTTTGTTTAGGTAATAAACAGTCTACTATCAAATCAAACAAACAAATGATCATATCATTTAATTATTCTCTCCTCTATCTCAAGCCTTATATATTTTCAGAGACCTACAGAGCGTAAGAGAAATACTGTAGATTTCTTGTCTCTTTTTGCTTTTCCTACCCTCCCACCATGCAACTGCAGTTTGGGAGCCATTAGAGTTGGGGGTGGGAAAAAAGGAGGAAATTGTAAGTACTCATTATTTAAGTACTCATGAAAAACATTTTAATCCATAAATGAAACTTTTGGATTGTGGTAAATTCTCTCTAGCAGATGCTTTTATGTATTCTTTGGAGATTTTTCTGCTAGGATCTTCCAACCGCAATTTCTTCTAATTGGTGGCTTCTCATCATGCTAGCATAAATCTTCATTCTTTTCCTTTATCTCTCCCTCAACAAGCTTTATACTAGGATGTTTTGTATTTCAAGATTAAAAGAAAACAAGCAAAATAAATTAATTTTAGGTCTATAGCTTGAATTACATTTTTTTACACTTAAAAATGTATAAATTAGAGAAAATTATATTTTAAAACTAACTTTCATCAAATTCAGATTATAAAATCAGTAACAGTCAGATGCTTAATATGTGAACTTAGTACTTGCTGTGGGTACACTGTTGTTTCCACTATGGAAAACAGTATGGAGATGTCTCAAGAAACTAAAAATTGTACTACCATATGATCCAGCAATTCCACTTCTGGGTGTATATCTGAAGTAATTAAACCACGATTGAAAGGGGATATCTGCACTCCCACATTTCTCACAGCATTATCCACAATAGCCAAATCATGGAAAAGTCCTAGTGTCATTGATGGAAAATGGGTAAAGAACAATGGAATATAATTCAGCTTCAGGAAAAAGAAGGAAATTCTGTCATTTGTAACATGGCTGGAACTTGACGGCATTATGCTAAATGAAATAAGTCAGACAGAGAAAGACAAATGTTGTATATTTTCACTTATTCATTGAATCTAAAAGAGCCAAACTCAGAGAAATACAGAGTACAGTGGTGGTTGGTAGGGGGTGGGGGAATTGGGGAGATGTTGGTCAAAGGGTCCAAACTTCCATTATAAGATAGATAAGGTCAGCATGCCTAATGAACAACAGGGTGAATATAATTCACAACACTGTGCTATAAAATTGAAAATTGTGAAAGAGGTAGATCTTAAATGTTATCACCACTCAGAAACATAAAAGGTAATTATGTGCGGGGAGAGAGATGATAACTAATCTTATTAAAATAATCATTTCATAATACACATGTGTGTCAAATAACTACAATGTGCACCTTAAACCTACCTTTCTTATATGTCAATAAGATCTCAATAAAGCTGGAGAAATATTTGAAAAAAATTCTACTATAATACTGCCATGATGCCCCACTGTATTGTGAGAAGAATCTTCAGTACCATGGACAGGCTTAGGATAACTCATCATATTTTCTAACCAAGACTAGAGAAAATCACAATTATAGGGAGAAAAACAATGAGCTGAATTCTATTTCACAAACAAAAAGATAGTACTAAAATTACACTACTCAGATAACCATTACCATAGGTGGTAAACAGCAAGGCTATAAAGATTTTTTTGAGGGGGTACCACCTAGGAGTCATTTCTTCAAATTACAGACGCAGTAACTTGGAGGAAATAGCCTCTAATGTTGAAGCCTTTCAAACTCCTATGTATAGAGTGATGGTAAGCATTTTGGTTAGTCTCACCCCTGTGGGAGTCTCTTTTATTCAGGCTAATTTTAGGGTCTCAGAGTGTAGTAGAGAAAGTATTGGTTTTGAGGAGACATAGTTTTAGGCTTGAATTTAGGGCTGTACTAGTCTTTTAGGTCTCCTTAATACTCTAGCTCTCAGTTTCCTCTGAGACTGTACACCTAGATAATCTGAGATGTTTAACTTGATTACTTAAATGTTCCAATGAAGTCACGATTCATCAAAGAGAAGCTACATTCAGCTATTAGTGTTTTCTTGTCACTATGTTGTTCAGCATCTCTTCCAAAGGCAAGACCAAGTGTTTTGCCAACTAAATCCTTTTTTTTTTTTTTTTTGAGTTCTTGTAAACACAGTAGCCAACATTTGTGGATTGCCATGGTGAGCTATGGACTCATTTCCTTTGTAACAACAACATCATAAAAATCTTTCTTGCAGTTTGGCATGCCTGTTATAAGCTGTGGCAAGCATATTAACCATGCTACTAGAGGTTTTCATTATGTTAGGTGATATTTTGTATCACTAGTGCCAGCATAGCTTGTCACCAAGTACCACAGGCCCATATCTGCCTCCTCCCAGATCTAGTTACTCAGACAATTTTGCTTTCTGATGAGGATTATTTCAGGCTGCAAAAAATCCAGTGTTTTACTCCATGGTTACACAAATCACCTTCTCAATTAAAGCAGACAGATTCAGGAGGCAGCATTGCTGACTCCTGATGGAGGGCAAGCTTTCAACCTGATGAGCTGGAAATGTTGGAGTAGCATTAAAAAAACAGATGTGCTAAAAATGTCCATAAATGCCTTGCTCTGAGATTGATGCATGACTTCTTAAAAATGCTCTTGTCCAAATAAACACATTCTCAGGCCAAGGGTAAACAGTCATCGTATCTTAATAATCTTATTTTGAATTTATGTTAGACATATCAAGGAATACATCAAATAGAGTACATTGGCTAATGGAAGGTAAAAGATAATGTCTGCTGTGGTGCATTTAGATAATTGTCATACTTTCAGTCAGAAGATCCTGGTTATGACCCACCATGTTCCTCTCACTGTCTGTGTGATCATAAAAGCTACCTAACCAATATAGCGCCCTGGTTCCCGACCCCTAATATTGGGTGGACTATGCATCCTTTTAAGATGATTTCTCATGTAGCTGAATGCTCAGAATGACACAGCATCTTCTTCCCCACCCCTTTTCAGAGCTTCAAGGCTTTTCCCTCAACCAATTTACTTCTTTTCTATTTCACTATTTTTAAAACACTCCAGCTCTTATAGGTTAGCAAACTAAGATGCACACATTTTAAATATCTTCCCATAAATTATATGTATAATCAAAATATGTGCTGTCAAAGAATTTGAGTTGCTATCTGAAGAATCAAAACAAACATTGAAATAAAAATAATTCCTTTGTGTTTTAATCCAAATTATTGTGACCCTCCAACTTTATATAGTGATGAATAGAGATACCTCAAGTAGACAATATAAATTTTATCTCTTTATTCACTTTTTAGCCCATGGCAAAAGAGAGAAGAGATCTCTCTGAAGCTTCTTTTGTAAGGATACCTAATCCCATTTATGATGTCTCTGCCTTCATGATCTAAGCACTTCCCAAAAGCCTCATCTCCTAATACCATAATCTTGGATGTTAAGATTTCAACATATGAATTTTAGGAAGACATAAGCATTTAGGCTATAGCATCATGTGTTGAAAATATTATAAATTCATAGAAAAACAACAGCAACAATAGTTAAGCTATCAATGATTGTGATATGTTAAAAATTAAAAAAAGAGATGAACATTATACCTCTAAATACTTTTCCATTATGTTCATCAAGCTTGGACTATTGTCACATTACTAAGCTGATCTCTCATTAGTACCCAAAGATGCTCCAGACAAAATGCCAGATTCAGTGGAACACTTCTATAGATACAGCTATAAAGGAGGCAATTCTTTGAAAAGGAAGGTGTAGGCAGAAAAAGGAAGCCAGTTATAGCTGACTTTGATGTGTATTTAATTACTTACACTTTAAAGTAGCCAAGAAGAATATGGTTTCTGCCGTTTTTATTTCTTTCTTTCTTACAAACCTCAGGTATCTGAGTCAGAAACTTGGGCAATGTAAATTGGCAGGTCTGACTATCTGTCTTGACCTCCATGCTTTAGAAGCAGCACCTTTTTAAGCCAACTGAGTGCAAGTTGAAAGAAAAATGCCTTAAATGGGCAAAGTTCCCACAGTCAAAGCAGAGCAGAGAATTGAACCAATTATCTAGACGGTTTAGAGGAAGACAAGTAAAGGTTTCTGGATATACCAGCCAAATAGAAAATTAATGCATGAAAAATTGAAAGCATCAATTCTCATCACAGTTTAGCTGTTGCTTTGCAGAAAGCTGTACAAATGGCGTCCCTGAGTGTAAATGGCAAAGAGATAGAAAGTAACTAAATGCCACTCATTTATCCTGCTTGATTCAGACCTACAGTCTTAAACTTCTTGACCCAGTCAGTCAACTACCAACTTCTGCTTTGCCTCTAAGAATGGCTAGACCCACAAAACTCTCAACCATTATCTAATCAAGTAATTTAGGGGCCTATTTTTGCAGGGAACTGATAGCTGAGTTTAGTAACATCCCATTCTCACTTTAATTGCCATCCTCTCTGTCATTCCTCTAGGTTCTGCTCCTAGAGGAATGAGCTAAGTGACCGGACTGCACTGAATTAGTTTTGTGACATCTTTTGTCTTGATATACATTTCCAACAATGTGAGTCTGGCCCTTGAGATTGTCTGCCTCTGGTCATGATGTCCCTGACAACAATCCTGAGTTTCTGTAGTTCTAAAAATAAGAAGGGAGAATGAAGATAGGAAAACAAGAAAGAAAACATACTCACTTTAATTAGTAGCATAATGCTTAGAACTAGGAGTAGAGTTTTGAGAGGAGGGAAAGAAGAGAAGAGGAAAAAAAAAAAAAAAAAAAACCTCTATCTTTCCCTGCTCTGTATTCATTTCTCCATGAAAATGTGAAGGGAGTGAGAAGAGGTGTCAAAACTTGGGACAAGAAATCAGTTAAGTTCAGTTCAGTCTCTCAGTCGTGTCCAACTCTTTGTGACCCCATGGACTGCAGCATGCCAGGCCTCCCTGTCCATTGCCAGCTCCCGGAGTTTACTCAAACTAATGTTATTGAATCGGTGATGCCATCCAGCCATCTCATCCTCTGTCATCCCCTTCTCCTCCTGCCCTCAATCTGTCCCAGCATCAGGGTCTTCTCAAATGAGTCAGTTCTTTGCATCAGATGGCCAAATAATTGGAATTTCAGCTTCAACATCAGTTTTTCCAATGAACATTCAGGACTGATTTCCTTTAGGATAGACTGGTTTGATCTCCTTGCAGTCCAAGGGACTTTCAAGAGTCTTCTCCAACACCACAATTCAAAAGCATCAGTTCTTCAATGCTCATTTTTTTTTTTTATAGTCCAACTCTCACATCCATACATGACCAGTGGAAAAGCTATAGCTTTGACTAGATGGACCTTTGTTGGCAAAGTAATGTCTCTGCTTTTTAATATGTTGCATAAGTTCATCATAGCTTTTCTTCCAAGGAGTGACTGTCTTTTAATTTCATGGCTTCAGTCATCATCTGCAGTGATTTTGGAGCCCCCCAAAATAAAGTCTGTCCCTGTTTCCCCATCTCTTTGCCATGAAGTTATGGGACCAGATGCCATGATCTTAGTTTATTGAATGCTGAGCTTTAAGCCAATTTTTTCACTTTCCTCTTTCACTTTCATCAAGAGGCTCTTTAGTTCTTCTTGACATTTTGCCATAAGGGTGGTGTCATCTGAGTATCTGAGGTTATTGATATTTCTCTCAGCAGTCTTGATTCCAGCTTGTTCTTTATCCAGCCCAGTGTTTCTCATGATGTACTCTGCATATAAGTTAAATAAGCAGGGTGATGATATACAGCCTTGACATACTCCTTTTCCTATTTGGAACCAGTCTGTTGTTCCATGTCCAGTTTTAACTGTTTCCTTCTGACCTGCATACAGATTTCTCAAGAGGCAGGTCAGGTGGTCTGGTATTCCCATCTCTTAAAGAACTTTCCACAGTTTGTTGTGATCCACACAGTCAAAGGCTTTGGCATAGTCAATAAGGCAAAAATAGATGTTTTTCTGGAACTCTCTTGATTTTTTGATGATTCATATTTTATACATAAATATGTATATAAATTATATACATAAAATATATTCCTTGTATACACTTATTATAGCAAAATATACATGCAGATAGGTATGTGTATTACATATATGTTATATATATATATATATTCCTTAAAAACTCACATGTGCACATAAGTGAGTATTATTGTTTTGTATTTACTATCCTTTGATACAGATAGGAAGAGATAGGGAGCATTAGTGATTAGAGTTATAGGCGCTGAAGTAGGATCACCCTTGGCAATTTATTCAAACTTTAAAAGACTTTGCTTCCTTATTTGTAAAACTGAGATGATACTAGTATTTTCAGGATCATTATAAAGATTAAATGATCTTGTAACTATAAATTATTGGATATAATAACTAGCATATATTAAGAGTTTAATGACTATAAGCTTCTTTTGTATTATCATTTTAATGTTATTATTTGTAGACCAATTTCAATAAATATTTGACCTGTTATTATTAGTATTAAGCTTCATTTTAGTATTAAATCAAGCACTTAGGGAACTTTTTCTAGCACCGATTATGTGTTATTATATTGCTTATTGTATGTGGTATAAAACTGACTACTGCAATTTGAACTATAGCCACAGACTATTCATTAAATATCCTAAAAACTAGAATTTAGGCATTTACCTCTAAAATTCTTCTTTGAGTATTTTCTGCAATGTTTTCTCTTTCCCTTTGGAATTCCTAGGCTTCCACCTTGCACTTGTGTCTTATGGAGTTGGGTACCCATTATTAGTACAGTCGAGTTTCTGTGTAGTAACAGGAGATGGCAGTTTGCTAGAAGAGGACTTCAGATTAATTTCTAAGTGGCAAGGCTCCTGCTGCACTGTCCATCATTGTCAGACACTCCATTCTTCCTATGTGACCTGGAAGAGCAATAAATGCTTCTAGTGAGAAAATCGTCTTCCAAAACCCACACTTTAAAAAATAGGCCCTAAACACACAACTCATAAGAAGCCTGCCCTTATCTCAGACCTCATGAAATAATCTATTAGCCTTCTATCAGGTTGTTCATAACTGTCCCTTCTTCACACCTTAGTTAGATACAATATGAAGTTTGCTTTCTTCAATTCACTGTTAAAAATAAAACAAATACATTGCCCTGAGGTATTCTTTCAAAAGAATATGGTCTTTATCTCAATCAACTTTTGTCCATTCCAATGATGTGGTGTTGTAGCTATCTTAAACCTTTCTGTGTTCTTGCATTTAGACCATTTCTAAATGTTAATTTCAATGAAGAAGGTGTATTCTGCAGGTAGCTCATCTTTCCAGTTAGTCACACTTCACAGACCATTTGGTCTGTAGATTTGTGCCATTTTGTAATTGAAAAAAAAATCTTTGTATAAATTTGATCAGACAACAATGTGTGGCTTTTATTTCCCAGACTCAGTGTGGTCTGAATCTTGCTATTTTATCATGTCTTCCATTTTGACTATAGGAGGTCTAAAAACCATTCTCCAGGATGTGAAATTGTTTACACTGACAACTCGCTTAAAATTTGGCTTTTTCATTCTGTATGACCTTTACCCAGCACACTAACCTCCCAAAGCCTCAATTTTCTCATTGGTGAAGCAGGGATAATAATATTATCTGCCCCAGAGAGTTGCTGTGAGGATGAAATGAACAATTTTTGTTATGTGGGTGGCGAGGTTCCACACTTTTGGAGAGGATACAGAACACCTTTTCTGTCATTTTTGTTGCTAATACTTTAGAAATGTGAAGTAAGATCTCTTCACAAAGCATATGATGGTTCTACAGAGGCTGACGGCCAGATAAGTAAGCCCAACATTGCTTTCCCAGGAAGCACATTTAAAGTAGTGCGAGACAGCAAAAGAAACGCAGACGTATAGAACAGACTCATGGACTCTGTGGAAGAGGGCAGGGGTGGGATGATATGGGAGAATGGAATTGAAACATGTTAATTATCATATGTGAAATCAATCGCCAGCCCAGGGCTGATGCTCGGGGCTGGTGCACTGGGATGACCCAGGGGGAGGGAATCGGGAGGGAGGAGGGAGGAGGGTTCTGGAGGGGGAGCATATGTAAACCCATGGCAGATTCATGTCAATGTATGGCAAAACCAACACAATAAAGTAAAGAAAATTTTAAAAAAATAAATAAATAAAATAGGGTTATATGCTAATAAATACACCAGGCTTTTGAACTTGCTACCCAGGCCCAGGATTGACTTTTAGCCCTGAGGATGTGCTGACTATAGTGCAAATGATAAATATCAGACATCCTTAGTAGGGAAATCACAGTTTAAATTCATATATATTGACAAGAGTCTGGAGCCTGAGAGAAGAGCTCTATGGATGGCATGTGTTGATTGCCAGAAGGAAAAGATTGACCCTTGACTTACTGTGCTTAATTCTAAATATTCTATATAGTAAATGATGAAAAATCTTAGGAATAAACAATCTCAACCTTTTCTGTCAAATGTCTAAATAGTACGGAGTGACTACAGAATGCAAATGTCTATGTCTACAGATAAACAAATGCATAATATTAGATGAAGGCATGTAATATATCATCAGATACGCAGTGTAATTTAGCTGAACTGCAATGTATACCAGATGGCCAACAGACAGCTCTCAGCTGATTGAAGGCAATAGACATGCTTTTTCTAGGCCTGCAGTGTTGGAAGAGACAGTATCTTAAAAATTGTGAATTATTTTTGAACATTGGGGAAATAAAAAATTTTATATCAAATCCAAATACCCATGTAAATGACATTTTAAATTATGTGGCAAATAAAGGAGTAGCACAAGAGAGCCCCATGGTAACAGAACAGGTTTTCATCTTGAATGTGGTGCTGGTTATACAAAGCTACACTTGTGATAAAAATATCTAAAACTATACATACCCTTATATGAGCACTATAAAACTGGTAAAATTAAAAAATTCTCAGTGCATTACACCAGTGTTGGTTTCCTGGGTTTGACAGGGAACTATAATCATGCAAGATGCTCTATTGGGGGAGGCTGAGTAAATGGGGCACTAGACCTCTCTGTACATTTTTTAAACAATTTCCCTGGTGTCTATAATTATTTTAAAATAAGAAAGTTAAGAAAATATATACAAAGCAAGAGACTCTGGCAATATATTTCCATATGGTGATAATTTGTAATTATATAGCAGGTATCCTTTTATACAATCCTTAGAAGGAAACAAAGTAATAAAGAAGGGCTACAAGAAGGAAGAAAAGAAAAAGAGAGGGAGGGAAGAAGGAGGGGACATAAGAAAGGAAGAAAGAATGTATACATTCTAAAGACACAGAAAAAATATGTGTGTGTGCTGTCCTGTGCTCAGTTGCTCAAATGCGACCTATGGACTGTAGCCCACTAGGCTCCTCTGTCCATGGGATTCTCCAGGCAAGAAAACTGGAGTGGGTAGCCATACCCTCCTCCAGGGGATCTTTCCCCACCAGGAGTGGAATCCATATTTCTGGTGTCTCCTGCATTGCTGGCAGATTCTTTACCCACTGAGCCACCTGGGAAGCCCATATATACAGATACATGTAAATAAAATGAAAAGCACCTATCACTTCAAAAGAAGACAGGAAAGAAAAGCAAAACAGAATTGACCAATAGAACAAAAAGATGGACAAAATATGTTACAATGAATCAAAATAATAAGAATGCAAGGTAAATGGATTATATCAGAGTGAATATACAAATACAGGTTAAAGCCGCTAGTAAGACACATCTCTACAAAATAAGAACATAAAAATATTTGAAGTTAAATTATGGAAAAGTTATTCTAAGCATATGTTAACCAAAATAAAGATGCTGGACCCATATTAATTTAGATTTTACAGTAACTACATAAAATGATTCTTTTAGTTCACCAAATATTATGTTAATTTTTATGTACCTAAGTTGCTTTACCATATTTAAAGCAATTTGACAAAAATCACAAGAAGAAATGTACAAGTCTCCTATCTGAGGGAAACATTTTAGCATACCTGTTTTTGTAAGTGGTAAATCAAGTAGATGAAAATGAGAAAATAAAAGAAGTGTTTGAAAATCCTATGAATATGCCTAGTTTAATAGATACATAAAATACCTATATCTGGTTAAAGGATATAAATTTTTAAATGTATGCATGGAACATTTGAGAAAACTAACAATCTATTGGACCATACATTTTAAACAATTGATGTCATTAGACCAAATGATTGGTAAATGGATACATGTAGTATGACACCACATATATAAATTTTAAAATATGAAAAACAATTATATTTCTTATATAAAGGTACATAATTACTTAATAAGTACTTACAGAAATGCAAGGAACTAGTAAGAGCCAAAATGAATATTGAACATGACTGGCGGTAGGAAGGTAAGGAAAGAAAGGAGTATAAGAGGGGAAGTTTGGGAACTCAGGAGTCTCTATAAGAATTTGAGACATTCTACTTCTAAAACTAAATAATGAGTGCATAAGTTTTACTTTAGTATTTTTATTCCTTCTATTATATCTGCAATATTTCACAATGCATTTGAAAACAACCAAACATACCAGGCTTCTGTTCCCTGGTTCCCCACTGATCCACTTCTCCCTACTCTGAGTCTGAGATAAATTAGACTGGCTTTTCAGACTGTTGCTTTTCCCTAAAGTAGTTCTAAAAGAAAAGAAAATATTTGTTTTTAAAATTAGCTTATTTTTAATAGAAACCCTAAACAGTCACTTATTTTACCCTCTAGCACTCTGTAGATATTTGAATTTATAGACATTAATCTGTACTAGTACGAAGGAGATGTCCTATGGACAGTTATTATTATTATTATTAAGAACACAGGATAATTCCCTGCACTCAGGCTCAGAAAGTTGTTCAATAGTTATTCAAGATCAGTGTAAACACAGAACACTGAATGCAGAGATCTCTAAAACCACAGATCAGACATGAGGTTTGTAAGGTTTCTAAACTGCTTTGAACCCCTTTGGAATGAGAGTAGAGTTGCTGCTGCTCAAGAAACTATAATTATTTTTGTTTATAATTAACATTGACTCATTAATAAGTGTTATATTTCAAATTTATTCTCTCTGGCATGGCAAATTAGAATCAATGTTGAATAAATTAAGATAATAATAAAAGAAACCACGTTTAAAGCAAGCAGAAACTTTGGTGGACAGATATTATTGTATTCATTATAGAGCGTGTTCATTACTGAAGGGCATCATATTCTGTGTGACACTATAGAATACATTTTGATCACCAACTAGCTTCTTCAGCCTGCAAAGTATGTGCAAAGGCTAGCTACTTTAACAAACATTTGGAGAGAAGTAGCTATCAAATCAAACACTAAGATATGACACTTGCATCTATGAATTCAACTCAAGTGAGATATACACATGAATATTTATTTAGATAGGAGTTACAAGTGCCACAACTTATGTATATTGTTGATAAAATGGTTGGTGGATTTTTGGTAGGAAACTAGAACATTGATTATTCATACATCATGGTAGTACCAACCCTTACCTATTGCAGCTTTAGCAAGTGGATAATCATTAAGGCAGTGTTGGTTGTGCTGCAGTTCAAGGTAGCCAAGTTACACATATATCCCACTTCTCACCTCAAATTTCATGAAATAACAGTGAAAAAGCATATTATAGACATTGACCAGCTTAGATGGGTTTTGCCTTTTTAAATAGGTTGCTGATTAATCAAAATGCATGTTATTTTTTAGAGCCAGCAATGCATTTGTGTAAGATGAGAACCCATGTATCTAGGATGATCCTGGAACCAAAAATCTTCAGTTTATGGAACTCAAGGAATTAGAAATGTTGCCAGTGAGTGTGAAGTGAGTGAGTGAAGTTGCTTAGCCGTGTCCAGCTCTTTGCGATCCCATGGACTGCAGCCTCTCAGGCACTCTCTCCATGGGATCTTCCAGGCAAGAATACTGGAGTGGGCTGCCATTTCCTTCTCCAGGAGATCTTCCCAACCCAGGGATTGAACCTGGGTCTCCCGCATTGTAGGCAGACACTTCAAAACCAGCCATCAGTTTCCAAGTTTGAAATCCCCCCAACCCCTTAAATTTTGCCCTGAACCTGGATCAAGGAGACACGTTTGAGAGCCTTGCCTCCTGTGTCCAAACCAATTGCCCTCATAAGAAAACTCTTTCTTTTCTAAAAAGACAGTTCCATAGTGTTGGCTTCTATGCACACTGGACAGTGAGCCTTTGCATAGTAACAGCAGTGAAGCTGTATAAAAGGAAATGACTTTGTAACTGCCCTTAGGATATGAGGGTTTCATCAATGGATTAGAAACTTTGAAACCTGTGTGAAAAGTTGGACTATAAACCATAGTGGAGGAGTCTAGTAGCATTTCAGAAATACAGGTAGGAGACTATAGCAGAAAGAGAAAACATATATCCCAGCAAAGCCCAAGGGAGTCTGCAAGCTTAGAGAACAGAGGTGGGCTACAAACCAGAGTTGTCCATTTATGGTATTATTCATAACATCAAAGGCAAATGACTACATTCTCCCATAGTGCACATTTCATGAGATAAGCCCCTAGATGAAGACTGGAGATCTGCTTTCTAAAGAAATTGAGCAATCTACATTGCTCAATGTAGACTGAGGGGCAAGAACTTGAATCAGACATCTTACTTTGGCATATGACAGGTGGTTACTGTATGCCTGCATGCTCCCCACTCATAAAGGGCACACTGCATGTGGTCACTGACATGTCCCTATCTGTGAAATTGAGCTCCTGGTCAATTCTTCTATATAGGGGAACAGAGAACTACACAACAGCATAGGAAACCAGTGTCAATGAAAGAAAGTAAAAGCGTTAGTCGCTTAGTCATGTCCGACTCCTTGTGATTCCCTGGACGGGCCAGGCTCCTCTGTCCATGGGATTTCCCCAGGCAAGAATAGTGGAGTGAGTTGCCATTCCCTTTTCCAGGGGATCTTCCAAACCCAGGGATCAAACCTGGGTTTCCTTCATTGCAGGCAGAATCTTTACTATCTGATCCACCAGGGAAGCTCATGTTTAACACACATTTCTCAATGGATAGATAGAGATCCTGTGGGGACAAAATATGACCAGAAATTTTCAGGAAGCCAAAAACGGAAAGCTTCCTGGTGAACACATAGGAAAAATGATGCCAAAGGAAAAAAAATTCAAGGACCAGAAAAATGCCTTTTAAAATCTATAGCTAAAGCCCTAAATTTCAGAGGATTATGCTTTCAACAAAACAATGTCAAGTTTCCATTAAAAAAAGTTATCAGAGAATAATAAAGTACTATGAAAAATGTTACAAAAATAAAATCAAAGTTATGAATCAAAAGATAGAGCAAAAAGTCAAAAAAAGCAAAAAATTCTGAGAGACATTAGAGATATGGATGTTTGAATTCCTTTATGCACCTGATAAATACTTTAGAGATAATAAACAGAAAAAATGGAGGTGAGACAATAGTCAAAAACTAAGATTATTTCATAGCACTTAAGACCAAATAACGGAGGGGGGAACTAAGATGGCAGAGGAATTGGATAGGGAGACCACCTTCTCCCCAACAAATACACCAAAAAAACATTTAAAAGCAGAGCAAACTCCACAAAACAGCTTCTGAATGCTGGCAGAGGATATCAGGCACCCAGAAAGGCAGCCCATCACCTTCGAAAGAAGGCAGGACAAGGTTTAAAAAAAAAAAAGTAAAAAGAGAGGCGAAAGAGGTAGGGACGGAGATCCTTCCTGGGAAGGGAGTCTTAAAAAAGAGAGAGATTTCCGAACAGCAGGAAACATTCTCCCCGGTGGATCTGCGGCGAGTCTCAGAAGACCAAATAACATTGAGAAAACCCAAGGACTGCCTGGAACAGTGGATAGAAAAAGTCCTATTGCCAAGGTATATTCTTATGAAATTTTAGAATATCAAAGATGAAGAGATGATCTTGAAAGTGGTTGTGGAAAAATACCAGTTTATAAACAAAGGAACACATACCATATTTGCATTAGAAAACTAAAACAAACAGAAAATTGTATGTTTTTGCCAAAGTATCAGCAATGTATGAGGAAAAAAACTTGTTTTCGGATTTGTCAGGTATACTCTGAAGTAAAAATAAAATAAAAATCAAGAGAGAAAAATGCACAGGATTTTAAAAATGCACTTATTTAGAATGCCAGAATAAGACCATGCTACATAATTAAGGGAAATTAGTCCTAACTGAAGTAGGAAGTCAGAGCCTTCATTTTAACAAATATTATGGTTAAGAACTTGGATGACCTTAGCATCAGGCTAAAGGCATATTCTTCTGTAGATGAGCAAAATGAAAGGCAATTCAAATATCTAGGAAGACAAAAAAAAAAAAAAACAAATGTCCTTACAAATCATAACCTAAATTTAAACTAAACAACTGATTCGTGATTTTGGTTAATTGGTATATGCTAGCTGACTCTGACATTGTTCTTCAAGCGATAATGCAGTTATTGACAGGCATGTTTTGAGTACAGTGTCTAGGTAGGTAGCTTCCCAAATTAGAAGTACTTTTCAACCATGTCTTTCAAGAGAGCATCTGCAGGTGGTATATTATGGGTTCAGAACTAACTTGGCAGCAATTGAAAGAAAGATGGTAAGATGAATATGAACAAAGGAGCAGAGTGAATCAATATCCATCTACTAGGTTAGATCTTTCTGTATACTAGCCATTGGAGATACAGTGTTAAATAAGAAATGACTATATCCTAAACAATTTACTATTGTTGGAGACAGATCAGCAAGACACAGCAGCAATGCAAGGCCAGAAGTGCCACTATTTGGTATTTTGAGTGGTGAAAGTAGATAAGCAGGGAGAGCAGGAGCTGGTTTGTGTGAAAACATGAGGAAAACTTAATATTTGTACAGTCACTGAGAGTTGTAAGGGATAAGTCACTAAAATATAGTGAGTGATGATCTAGTAGTGTGAGGTCTGTCCTTGCCTGAAGTAAAGATTCTGAAAATCTTGAGCCCTTGAAATTATTGAACACATTATTCAAGTGTGATATGATGGAAATACATGACAGGAGGAATACCATTTACCATGGCTAGGATTTGTTGGAAAGCACAGAAATGGAAGTCCAGGAGATCTAATATAGCAGTGTGAAAATTACACTTGAATTTTCTAGGACTCATTTGTTCTCTTTCTATAATATTTGAATTGTCTATTGTATTGAAGGAGGAAACAGACAGAACAGGCTCCCTCTTGAAAGCAGGACTCCATCTTGAGCCAGACTGTGGACTTTGAGCTATACGCCCAGTATCTATGGAAATGACATACCAACTGGAAAACCAGATTTCCCTAGATGGAAGAGCCCCAGGGCTCGTACCTAGACTCTCCATCACCTAAAAGAATACCCTAATTATCTGTGTAATCAAATAGAATAAAAAATTCTATTATGTTTATTGAGGTATGACCACAGGCCTATTGATAATTGTCCACTGTTAACTAGCTAGGCTTAAGGCATATGAATCATGGGTTTAAGGCATATGAATAATGGGTTAACTTTGATTTTATCTTTCTTTTCCTTTGTTCAGACTTGTTTCAGAGAATTTGGGGGAGGTGGGTTTGAGCACAGACACTTAGGGTATATAAGGTTTTCACAAAAACTGGTCGGGGTCCTTGGCTAAGAGAAGACTCTGCCTTGGGCCCACCGGTGAAATAAACTGCACTCCACTATCTGCATTGTCCTTCTGAGTGAGTTTGTTTCCCAGAATGTGTGGCTACGATAGTATCATGTATTCCTCATATCACTGTACATAGATTATAATTCAAAACTTGGGGGAACATAAAATTGAAATTTTAACAGATCATCCTATATGTCAATATAGAACACTGCTTCACATGTATTAGAATTTTTTTTCTTTTCATCACTATTTTTTTTATTGTTGCCATTATCACAGAAGCAGAAATAACCCTGAACACATAATATGCTAAGCTAGGAAAATGATCTAGTTTCTCTGATATCTATAAATCAATAGGCTTATTTAATCAGTAGGATAAAATTCTGGTGCAGTTATACATTTCAGATAATACAAAACAGATCAAACTTTTAGTGGTCTATAACAGATGGACTTAGTCATCGTGCTAATGTCTATCTCTTCTCTAATATTTTCATTTAAGAAATGTACCCATATACTTTACAAAAATAAACCGGATGGTGTCCTCTGTGTACTTTATGTTTTACCAAAGGTTCAAAAGAATTATTTAAATAAAAAAAATTGAGTTTTGGATTTTCATTTTGATAACGCTGAATATTTTAATTCCAGGGTGTTTGCTAAATCTCGTTATTCCCATGTATTCTCTAAAGCCTTTCTCTCTTTTCTTCTTTTCCTCCTCCTTCTTTTCCCTCTTTCTCTCTCCTCTCCTCTCTCCTTTTTTTCTTTATTTTCCTCTTAACACTGTTGGGAAAAGTCATCTTTCCTCTATTTTAGCTTTAGTTGAAGAATCTGGAGATCTACCTTTATGATTGGATGCGAAACACTAACTTCTGGCTTTATATGATATTGCTGCTGCTGCTAAGCCGCTTCAGTCGTGTCCGACTCTGTGTGACCCCGTAGACGGCTGCCCACTGGGCTCCCCCGTCCCTGGGATTCTCCAGGCAAGAACACTGGAGTGGGCTGCCATTTCCTTCTCCAATGCATGAAAGTGAAAAGTGAAAGTGAAGTTGTTCAGTCGTGTCCGACTCTTAGCGACCCCATGGACTGCAGCCCACCAGGCTCCTCCGTCCATGACATGAGTACTGGAGTGGGGTGCCATTGTCTTCTTTGTTATATGATGTTAACTTTATCTATTTAAATATTCATATATAGCTATTTGGATAGTCTGACAGATTAATCCAAAGACCAAAGATTAGCATGAGGTTGATGAAATTTGGAAGTGAACTGTGAATGAAAATGTTCTAGACCACATACATTTTACTTGGACCCAGAAGATTTATGTTGTTTCTGTATACAATATTACATTCACTATGATATATTATGGTATATTTCAGTTCAGTTCAGTTGCTCAGTCCTGTCTGACTCTGTGACCCCCTGGACTGCAGCATGCCAGGCCTCCCAGTCCATCACCGACTCCCGGAGTTCACTGAAACTCACGTCCATTGAGTTGGTGATGCCATTCAACCATCTCATCCTCGGTCATCCCCTTCTCCTCCTGCCTTCACTCTTTCCTGGAGTCAGGATCTTTTCAAATGATATTGGTAGTCAGCTATTCTCACTCTGATGGCTTCAAAGAACAGAAAGATAATGGGGAAAAATGTGCATTTTTTTCAGGATAATATGAAAAACTCATGTTTTATCAACTATACAAGCCAAAAATAATTGCTGTTTATGTTACTAAGTATTTAGTTGCATCACTTCATTAATTAGCAATTTGCATTGTATCAAGTGGTTTTAACTTCTTTAATAGATTCCTAGTGGGCTATTAGGCTATTCAGTTCTGGTTAGTTTTATACTTATTCATGCAAAGAAAATGCAGCAGAAAGATTTCCTGAAGGAAGTCTTGTTTGGAATTCAGTGTTTAAGCAATAAAAAGAAAAAAAAAAGTGATCAACATTGCTAACTGTGAGAGATGTATGAGTGGTTTACCCTGAAGACCTAGATCCTTAATAGTGAGAGAGTCATCTCCTATGCAGGTTGGTAAGAAGTCTAGAGGTCCCCAAGGAGAGAGGGGTCTGGAATTCTTAAGGAGGAGAAAAGGACAAACTTTGTTTCCTCTGCATTCTTTAGCCTTAGTCAATTATACAACTGAGATTAAACTTTATACTAGGGATTATACAACAACAATGTACCCAGCTGGAGGACAGTTTTTACTTCCTGTCTAATCCTGATATCTTAAAATGTATATTATGGGAGTGGGTCTGGAGGATCTTTCTATTGTCAAATGCTAATCCTGTTATCTTAAAATGTAAATGATGAGAGTAAGTCTGGTGAGGTCTTTACAAACCTCCAGACATTAGTTTGATTCAATGTAATAATTAATTAGAAAGTATATAACTCCATTGCTAACACCAGCAAGGGGGTACTCTTTCTGCCTCCTTCTGATGTCTATGTCAGAAGCTTTCTCTATCCCTTTTATACTTTAATACACTCTATTGCGCAAAAGCTCTGAGTGATCAAGCTTTGTCTCTGGCCCTGGATTGAATTCTTCCCATCTGGAGGCCAAGAATCCCGGCGTTCCTTTCATGGGTTCTGCAACAATCTTTCAATAGGTCAGTTCTTGTCACTATTGTCTTACAAAATTGTTTTCACACAGAGCAGAAGTGAGGCTGAGAGGTCTTCTTATTACCATAGTTCAAAACCCATGAACTCTCCAATGGTTATATGGGGTAAGTTGTTATAGGCAAAATTTGGGTTGAGGGTTTCAGGGTGTATGACTTTCTTCTCATTGTTTGGTGATCGGGTAACAGGGCAGAGTTCCAGGAGTATGCTCAGCCAGAAGTTACTATCTTCTACCTGGGTGGGGCCTCATTTCCTGTAGAAGCACTCAACAACATTCCTGTATATTCCTTGAGGAGGAACCAGGACTGAACTTTAATTGCTGTAGAATTGTTTCTTGATTGTTCCTCTTCTGTTTCTTCATTCCCCTTTTAGATTAGCAGTTGTTTGAATTTGTCTTGGGAACTCAAGGTAGGTGTTAGGAGACTGAATGAAGCGTATTTCCTAATAAGAAATGGGCAACACAGAAAGCATTTGTACCTGAGAGGGCCTCACAGGGTCCTGATCTGTTTCATCCTCCAGGTATACCTTTGCACAAGTTGTTCCTTTTGCTTTTAGAATAACCCTTCCCTACTTCATCTTCCAGTTCAGTTCAGTTCAGTCGCTCAGTAGTGTCTAATTCAGTCCATGTACTACAGAACGCCAGACCTCCCTGTCCATCACTAACCCCCAAAGCTTACTCAAACTCATGTCCATTGAGTCAGTGATGCCATCCAACTATCTCACCCTCTATCGTCCCCTTCTCCTCCTGACTTTGATCTTTCCCAGCATCAGGGTATTTTCAAATGAGTCAGTTCTTCGCATCAGGTGGCCAAAGTATTGGAGTTTCAGCTACAACATCAGTCCTTCCAATGAATATTCAGGACTGATTTCATTTAGGATGGACCGGTGGGATATCCTTGCAGTCCAAGGGACTCTCAAGAGTCTTCTTCAACACCACAGTTCAAAAGCATTGATTTTTCGGTGCTCAGCTTTCTTTAAAGTCTAATACTCACATGCAAACTTGACTACTGGAAAAACCATAGCTTTGACTAGACAGACTTTTGCTTGCAGTGTAATGTCTCTGCTTTTTAATATGCTGTCTAAGTTGGTCATAGCTTTTCTTCCAAAGAGTAAGCGTCTTTTAATTTTATGGCTGTAGTCACCATCTGCAGTGATTTTGGAGCCCAACTAACTAAAGTGTCTCACTGTTTCTGTTGTTTCCCCATCTATTTGCCACGAAGTGATGGGACCAGATGCCATGATCTTAGTTTTCTGAATGTTGAGCTTTAAGCCAATTTTTCACTCTCCTCTTTCCCACTTTCATCAAGAGGCTCTTTAGTTCTTCTTCTGTTAGAAGGGTGGTGTCATCTGCGTATCTGAGGCTATTGATATTTCTCCCAGCAATCATTATTCCAGCTTGTGCTTCATCCAGTCCAGCATTTCACATTATGTACTCTTTATATAAGTTAAAGAAACACAGTGACAATATACAACCTTGACCTATTCCTTTCCTGATTTGGAAACAATCTGTTGTTCCATGTCCAGTTCTAACTGTTGCTTCTTGACCTGCATATAGATTTCTCAGGAGGCAGATAAGGTGTATCCCCATCTGGTATTCCCATCTCTTTCAGAATTTTCCAGTTTGTTGAGATCCACACAGTCAAAGGCTTTGGCATAGTCAATAAAGCAGAAGTAGATGTTTTCCTGGAACTCTCTTGCTTTTTCAATGATCCAATTGTTGTTGGCAATTTGATCTCTGGTTCCTCTTGTCTCTTCTAAACCCAGCTTGAACATCTGAAGCTCACGGTTCATGTAGCATTCTTCTACTTAATCTTCTAATCTCCCTGTCAAATTCTCCAGGCCAAACCCAAATTTTCCACTACCCATTATTGGTAGGGGCTTCCCAGGTGGTACCTGTGGTAAAGAATCCACGTGCCAATGCAGAAAATGCAAGAGACACGATTTCAATCCTTGGGTCTGGAAGATCCTCTGTAGGAGAAAATGGCAATCCACTCCAGTACTCTTGCCTGGGAAATCCCATGGACAGAGGAGCCTGGTGGGCTACAGTCCATGGGGCAGCAAAGAGGCAGACACGACTGAGCACACAAACACACATTATCTATACGAATGATTTTCTCCTTCTTTGTAATAGGCTTGAGTATTGTGAACCAAAACTGTTTACGCCTACATAATGCTTAGAGGCTGAAACTGAAACTATCTCCCTGTTGACCCAGCTTTGAGTCTGCATTAAGTGTTGGCCAACTTTTTCTCTGAAGTGCCAGATATTATATATTATAGGATTTTCAGGCAACATAAGATCTCTGCTGCATATTCTTTTTTCTTTTTCCTTTCTTATAATCCTTTAAAAGTGTAAAGAACTTTCTCAACTTTGCCCACAGGACTGGATTTGGCACCCAGCACAGTCTGCAGATCATTGGTCTATATTCACATAACTTTACTTTTCCATTATTTTTATTAACATGATTTTATATTTCAGGAAGGAACTCTTCAAAAGAACCAATGATTCTACAAGAAAAGTATCAACAGACGGTTTTTGCCTTAAGATTCTATGAATCTCTTGACTCAAATTTCTTTACTTTGCTTTTTATATCAATGTTACCCTGTTACAGTATCATCTGTGTTCAGTCATAGTCAAGCTTTCATCCCCCCTTCCCTACTCTCTCATTCACTCCCACTGAAAGCAGTCTTTTAAACCAATCTTTCATTTCTCAATTTCAATTATGAATTTCAATCTGTCCTTCCCCACATTGAGACAGGACCAAAGCTCTGTGGAGGAAGTGTCTGTTCTCACCTGCACAAAACTCAGCTTGGCCTTATCGATAGGTTATTGTGGTGAACTTTGTTTAGGTAGATATTTGGTGCTCTGGCATTTACTATTCAACAGAATGGTTTTGCTTTTATCATAATGTCTTTCATAGTTTGCTTTTTTAATCATATAAGCATGTGTGCTTTGACTTTAAAATTTGGTTTATCAGAAATCATATATTGATTATATGTTGCTATGGATTTTGCACATAGTAAGTGATTAACAAGTTTTGTTTGCTATGCAGCAATTTAGTGGATCTTTACTGAGTCACATTTATTCAGTTTAGCCCCTTCTGTTTCTCTTGTAGATGTGTGAAAGCATCTTTTCCTTTCATCCATGTAAAACCCAAACTGAAAATGGAAGGTGTTCCCAGAGCCATAATTAAACCTCCTTAAAATGTCCCCAGGCATAATCCCTGCTGTTTCTCTGCAGGATAGTTTCTTTGAAAGTAGCAGCACTTTGTACCTAGATTTCCTTGTATATTCAGCTGTTTCCAGGACAGTGGATCAGGGCACCTCCACACTGTAGATCCAATCAAGAGAGCATTGTGTTTCTTCAGTTTGACAAGATACAGAGCAAAGAAGGAAACAGAACAAGTCTTACTTAAAATTAAAAAAAAGTGTTTTCCTGATAGGTGCTGATGGAGGCAAGGGCAGGTCAGGCTGTTCCATTATCTAGGATTAATTCCTAATTACACAGGTGTGAGCTTCCACAGCACACAGACTGGTGAACATGCAATAGGAATTTCCTCAGTGAAATGGAAAAGATGGTCTTCTTTTTAGGCAGAAAAAATTGTCAGAAATCAGCATTTAAACTATTGATCTCTTAGGAAACATCTTATGACTGTGCTGTTATATGTCTCTCAACATTCTCTTAAGTTCTTTTTTAAACTGTAAGCAGGTAACCATGCTACTAGATAGCTTACTGACTCTGAAGATAAAACTAAATACACACTATCAGAGAAAAAGTTGGAAGTTAAATAGGGCAAAACCAAAAAAGGTGTGCAGATGTGTATTAAATGAATATGCACATTTGTTAGTTAATAAGACATAAAAAGTATACCATTTATATGAACAAAAGTAAATAGTCTACGCTTTTCCATAGCACCATTTCTGGAACTACCCAAGGGAAAGTTGTTACTAGAAAATAAGGAAGAGCATGTTTCAGAGGCTCTTTTAGTTTTGGGAGGACAAGATCTTTTCTGCTGTCAAGTCATATTTTAGAGACGAGCATAGTTCTATATCTCATGGTTTTACATTTCACTAGAATATAACTCATAGGTTACCCTACAGCTCTTAATACACACAGTTTCCCCTGTGAGATTTTTGTGGAGAAGAAAACAAATTAAACGCACACTATTGCCTTAGAAAGAACACTGTGTGATTCCATGGGTGGTGTAGGTGACAGTTATGCTTCTGATAAACTGGTGCATCTGCTGTAATTTCTCCAGCTTGAGTTAAGAGAATTGCTAGGTCATTGCCAGATTCCTTCCCCTGACCTTTGCTTTGCTTGACCCGGCACATCTAGGTAGGGAAGAAGGATGAGACAGAGGCAGGATGCATCAGACTCTGGTTATGGTCAATATGGCATCTTTTATGTCCTGCCTGGCCATCAACATAAAGGGCTTTGCTCTGCTAAGAAAATTGTCTCCAAATGAAACAAAGCTTGCTGTTTAAATAAGTATTGGATTCCTACAGAGACTGTCTTTAGCATAATAATACCTAACAGGACTTTAAAAGGTAGATGGTCCTTCATTTTGAAACTATTATGATAAATCAGTTGTTGCTAGACTACACAGCTCCTTTATCCAGAACATCACCTGAAACACTCACCCTACCATGTTAAGTTTTAAGGAAATTGTTGCAGAAGTGAGACCCTTCCCAGGGTCCAAGAGTAGGCTTTTGTCTAACACTCAGAAATGAATTATCTGAGGAGACCTGCTAACAAAGCAAGAGACTGTATTGGGAAAGGGCACCCAGGTAGATAGCAGCAAGATAGGGGAACCCAGGAGAACTGCTCTGCCATGTGGTTCACAGTCTTTGGTTAAAGGTAATAGGATTAGTTTCTGGCCAGTCATTCTGACTCAGGGTCTTTTCTGGTGGTGCACACATCACTCAGCCAAGATGGATTCCAGTGAGAAGGATTCTGGGAGGTTGGTAGGACATATGGGCTGGAGTCTCCTCTCTCCTTTTGACCTTTCCAGAATTCTTCCTGTTGATGGCAGCTTGTTAGTTCTGCATTTCTTAACAGGATTTCTTATTTAAGATAACTCATGCAAATGATTACTAAGGTGCCTGGCCAGGGCCGACTGTTTCAGTCAACAGTTCTCCTAACAAAATCAGTTGCATAAACAGAAATCTTATACAATTTGTTAATTTCATGAAATATATTGGCTATCTGAAACCATATTGATAGATGTCTTCTATATTTGAAATATGAAGTTCTGATGAACAGTTTTTTTTCTACACAATTTTTGCAAATATTATATTTAGATAACATGACAAGGGTAATCTTTTACCTGACAGAGACATTTAAAAGCAGTTTTTGCATCTGAAATAAAGACTTGAACTTCACAGCAAATCAATGAATATTGTTAAATTTTGAAATTATACCCAAAAAAGCCCAAATTCCCTTTGACAGATCAATGAATACATAGATTATAGTATTCTAGTATAATGAAATATTACTTAGCAAAAAAAAAAAAAGATTGAAATATTGATCCATGCAAAAACATGGATGAATCTCAAAATAATTTTACTGAGAGGAAGAAGCCAGACTTTCACCCTCAAAAGGAGTACATAGTTAGTATTTGATTCCATTTTGTAAAGTTCTTGACAAAGCAAACAAATCTTTAACTACAGAAAAGCAGATCAGTGGTTGACTGGAGCAGAGAGTGGGATAGACAAAAAGGAGGGATTGAAAAAGAGCACAAGAAAAATTGGAGCAATAATGAATATGTCAGTATGTTGATTAATATTAATCACATATAATATTAATTATATGTGAAACATACCTTAAGAAGTCTATAAAATGAATATCTGAAATATCATCAATAAATTCTTAATACAAATAAATAATACAAGTGAAGTAGAATATATCTTTGCAAGCTGTAACATTTCTGGACTTTTGCTATATACAAGATAAGGAGAATCCTGTGGATGGAGTTTTGACACAATGCTTATGGTTAAGAAGTAGGAATGGAGTCCTTTTCCTTATCAGTACAGCAAAGCAAACAAATAAGGACCATGTAGATAAAAAGCAGCTTAAGTTTAGCAGACATAAAATAGTTCAAAATATGATGCTTGCAAGTAAGAATTAGAAAGATAAGATTCTCTTTAATAAATGAAATGTAATTCTTATTTATATTATTTCATAATACAGAGATATAGATACCAAAGAAAAAATGGGAAGCTAAGAAAAAAAAGGGAGATATAGAAAAAGAAATTTAAAACCTGAATAGTGTCTATTGGTTTCAAGGATATTATCAGGTAGATACACAAATATAAATAAACATGGAGCAAACTGATAAAAACTTTCATACAATATTTCCATCTTATAAACATTCTAAATCCATTCCTTAAAAGACATGCAGGGCCCTCCCCCATTAGAGGTATATATGCATTGGGTAGAATCAAGGGGAAATTAGACCTGGCTCATAGGTCCTACTCTCCCCAGGTCCTTTGAGGTCAAAAACAGATTAGAAAAGAATTTAAAATGCTGTCACTTAGGAGACCATGTAAATTCTAAGCTGTCATTTAATTGCATGATATTTGAAAACACCAAATTTTCAATGAAATGAGCTGAGAAAGGGCAATGAACGAAAAGCAAGATAAAGGAATTATTAATTGAATAATTTTGTGCAATTAGCAAGCAAAGTACTTTTAGGCTGGGTTTTCTTGGTCTCTTATAAATTACATAGGCTAGGCCTATGTGGGCAGCCAACTGTGTTGTGAGACTATCTAGCAAACTGACATTACTTCAATACTGATTTAAAAACAAAAGACCCCCACCATAAATGTATAACCAAGGAGGAAGTGGTAGGGATAACTGATTTGTTTACCATCTCATTTTTTCTCACCAAGGACATTTAGGAAGAAATCGAGGGCATCTGATTTAATTTTAGAACTGTCATAGGCAGTGGTTTTCAACAATCACACATTGGTTTAAAGTACACCTGGTCTTTGTACTTAGCCTCTATGGACTCCAGAGTTTACAAATCTGTTGTGCCTATTTTTCTTCTTTAGTGAATTGCTAAGGAATCCTGCAGATTTATGCTTTAGCAGGACACTTTAGCTAATCAAGTCATATAAACATATAAAAAAGATCCACAATCATTTCTTAGTTATCAAGATTATATTCTCCTGTATGTTCATCTCCATTTCCAGTAGCATATGGATTATTTAGCCCCATCTTTTAGAAGTCAGTATATGAAGATTCATTAGATAAAACTCAGATCAATCACCTTGGAATTTTTCTAGTAGATTCAGTGGAAACACAAATGAAGTGTGATGAAATCTTTAGTAGATATCTGTTGTCATTGCAACATGCCATGGAACTGACATTCAAGAGTGTAGAGGGTAGGTAGAGATCTGTGCAAGAGAAATGAGAAGGTAAGCTTTTGAAGCAGTGATAAAACATTATATGAAACTCTGTATTCATATTTTCATAGAAGCTATTTGGAAAATATTTAAGTTAAAACAAAAGAATATTGTATTTCATTGCAAGAAATTGTAGCCCAATATCTGCTGAGATGAAGAATTCTTCCCTAAGGGGCCAGTGGCAGACCAGATTCCCTGTGCCTCAGGTGACTCTGGGCTAGATGACACCAACACTCACCCCTTCATGGACTTTTCGACTCACTGTGTAAGGGAGACAAGAAAGCCTAGTAACAATGGCCTTAGTATAATATGATTGTTTCTTTTGTGCAGCCAGGGGAAAAGGAAATTTGTCCAAAACACCCATAGCAAGATGCACTGCAGATAAGAAACTGTCATTAGCAGAATGAGACATTAAATGAGAAAAATCACCCTTCAGCATTTGCTAACATTTGCTGATAACTACAGACAGGATGAGTGAAGGGATCGCTTTAGCTTCTTCTGCAGCAGAGGTCCTTTAGGCATCAGTGCCTTCTCTTGATGCCTGGCAGACAACTTTCCTTGGTAGCCACAGCTTGTCTGCTGCTTCAGAAAATACAAACCTACTTTCTTAAAGTAATAATAGAAATTTCATCTAGATGTTTTTTTAGAATATAAAATTTTAAGAACTCCCCTGGTGGTTATGGCTAAGACTCTGGGCTCTCAATGTGGGTACCCAGGTTTGATCCCTGATCAGGGAACTAGATTCCACATACCACAACTAAGAGTGGTGCTTCAGCTAAAACATGGAAGATCCTGTGTGCCTTAACTAAGACCCTGGCACAAACAAATACATATTTTTTAAATGAAATTTTAAAATATTTTTAGGAAATATGGGGAATTTTTAAAAATTCATGAAAAGAGAAAATTTGTTTCCAAGGTAAAGGAAAGTTTAAGAGTACAACAAATTATCTCCCAAAAAAATGTATTCTAAGTAAACTAATACATTGAATGGAAAAACATTAGTGAGATAGTCTGAGGAAGCTAGGATAGCTATTACTATAAAGTTTTAATATGTTTGAAGAAGGATTTTTTTCTTCCCTGTATTTAAAAGTAATAGGATTTTTTTTTTCTTCAAAATGGTAGTGTAGAACAAGAAGAAAATAGTCTTTTGCTGTTCTCTACCTTTAGGTGAGATCGTTTTCAAAGTCTTTATTCTCAAATGCCTCCATTGGTTCTACCATGGTGTCCATACCATATCACTTTTTAGAAGCTTCATTTATAGCATAACTATCATGTGGAAAGTGTCTTAGTCTGTGCAGGCTGCTATTAACAAAATACCATAGACTAGTGGCTTAGACAACTAATACTTATTTGTCATAGTTCTGGAGGCTGGAAATCAGAGATCAAGGTGTCAGCATTGTTGGGTTCTGATGAGAGCATCCCTCATGTCTTATACATAACTAGTTTCTCTCTGTGTGCTTTGATGATAAAGCATTTCATTTACTTACTAGCCATGTTTAGGGAAAGGCCCATCCTAGGCATGTTTTTAGATTTTTTCAAAAGCTGTTTCTTTTCTAAACCTAAGTTGACTGAAATACTATTTAGAATCTTGGTGTTATTCCTAATCCCCACACATATACAGATACTAAATGTTCTGTCTGTGGATAATGGTGAACTCATATTCTGAATTTTCAAATGTCTGAAGAACTGGTTACCAACAAAGCCCAGGAGAAATAAATGAATGTGTGCATATGTTAATTAATTTTTTAAACATACAAACAGTAAATACAACTTCCCAAATATTTTAAAACACAGTCTGTAGAGACAGTTTGAAATTGGTTAGGAGAAATTATTTTAGCTTAGATGTCTTGTGTTTTATTTCAGAAAAGAGAGTGAGAAAGTTCAGAGACAATAGCTGTCACCTGAACATCAAATATTATAAAGGAAGTAGAAAGTGATCTAAAGTTCTCAAATATGTCTAGACATCTACAATAGATGTCGTTAATTATTTCCTAGTGCTTGAATAGATGCAACTCATCTGAATTTTAGGGGTGAAAATTGACATGTAAACAAATAAAAAATAAACTTGTACTGCAACTAGAGGAGAATAATCATATGTCCTGAAAGTTAAAGAATTATTACAACAGAGCTCTGTTTACTTTGTTAAAATTTATCTAATGCATTTCTTATGCACATTAAATATTTTGAGGGGTATCAGTTAATTTTGATGTTTCAAAATATTACTGTTAGACTATCAGCTCATTTAAATATGCTAGAAATTATATTAGGATGCAGCAAACTGTGTGCTTTAAAGGAAGGGGAAAAGGCTTATCCTTTACATACAAGTTCTCATTTGGTATTTATTTTAACATTAAAACTTCTTACCACATTTTCCAGCACATGGAATTTTCTCCATAAATGTTGAATGGATGAAGTTAGGTCACATGTCACATATCATTTTCAGAGAATGTCAGCATCACGAATTAACTGCAACATTTTTCTGGTTTTTAAATAACATATGACATATCTATAGGGACTTGTTTTGAAACTGTGTCCTTTTGAAACTTATAACGTCATAGTTATTTGAAATCATTTCCCGAATAAACCAGTGAGTATGGCAATGACACTAAGAGGGTACTCAATTCTTTCATAAAAAAAATTATTATAATACTTCAGTCTGTGCCCAAGGAATCTCCCTTTAAAGGGAAATATGTGTTGTGTGTGAGTACACTATAGTTTCTCTTAAATTATCAATGAGGTATGGCTAAGACTTCCCAGGTGGCGTTAGTGGTGAAGAACCTGCCTGCCAGTGCAGGAGATATAAGAGATGCTGGTTCGGGTGGGGAAGGTCCCCTGGAGGAGGGCATGACAACCCACCCCAGTATTCTTGGAGAATCCCATGGACAGAGGAGCCTGGTGGGCCAGTCCAAAGGACTGAGAAGAGCCGGACACGACTGAAGAGACTTAGCACCTAAACACCATGGCTACGGCTAGTTTTGGAAGGGATTTATATATAATATATAATATTGATTCTAATTTCTAATATAAAATATAAATATAGGACAATAATTGTAGTATAGAAAACATTTGAGAAAAAATTTAAACACTTTTTCTCACAACTGAATTAAAATCTGAATACTTACTCAAGTTTGAAGATGGTCTAAAAACCTGCAGTTCAGCAGAACAGGCATCTTTCTTATGGTTCATAAGTCTGCATTTGACTTATACCATGAATCTTTATTGTTACTGAAGAAGGAAGGAGAGAAATGATTAGATCAGTGAGTATTGTTAAAAATACGAGAAAATAAAGGCCTTGTTTGAGAATTTCTGCCCCTCGAAAAGTTTATAAAACACAACAGTCTGTTCTGTAAATCAATATGAAATTACTGTAATGTAAAACTCTTCTTTAAAATTCCTAGCTTGTAGTTGAGTTGGAATCAGCATGAGGAGGTAATTTCACAGATTCATATGTTACAAAGTAAGGAATGTAGTCTAAGGACTGAAGTCTTCTCCAACAGATTTCTTCTTTGATTTTCTCATCTCCCCCCTCTCCTTCTTCTTCTTCTTTTTTTTTTTTTTGCTCTTAAAAAAATGACTAACGTGTGTGTGTGTGTGTGTGTGTGTGTGTGTGTGTTTTAGAAGCAGATAGGGGAAGCCTAAGGGGAGGGCGGCAGGGCTGTCTTACAAATTTCCACACAACAGGAATGAAAACAGAACAACCACTCCAGTTTCTCCCTCAGAACCTTGAAGAACTATAGCTACCAGGAGCGTTCTCTGTTGGTGGCACCTATGTGGTATGAACACAGGTCCCCACATCCTAGGAAGCCAGTGTCCTGAGAACCAGCATGAAAGAGACAGTGCTTATAAATGTGCTATCCCACCCAGGGGAGGAATGGTAAAGCCAGCTGAGGAAGCCGACCTGTGTTGGCAAGGTGGTTGCTCCCAGGCAGGCTGTCAGCCTCAGAGAAACAAAAGGATCAAATGAGGCAGCCCCGGTGTGGTGAAGGAGAATGGACTCTGGAGTCAGGTGGACACGCATTTGTGACCCTGCTCTGTGTCTTCTGAGTGGCAACTTACCTGAATTTCGTGAGTTCTCTAAACTTTAGTTTTTTTCATTTTTGAAACTGAGGTTACAATACCTATCATTGTGTTCTTAGTGGATAATGTGTATTTTTAATGTATCAATGCATGACAAATCAGCTCAAATTTTAGTGATAAACCAGCTATAGTTGTAACCTAGCTCTTGTCAATGTTGTGGGTCAGGAATTTGAAAGCAACTGAGCTGGGCTAGGGAGAAGGCAATGGCTCTCCACTCCAGTACTCTTGCCTGGAAAATCCCATGGAAGGAGGAGCCCGGTAGGCTGCAGTCCGTGGGGTTGCGCAGAGTCGGACCCGACTGAAGCGACGCAGCAGCAGCAGCAGAGCTGGACTATTGTCACTTGGGGTCTCTCACAAGGTTGCGGTCAGTTAGTGGCTAGAACCGGGGTCACTTTGAAGGCTTCTTCATTCCCATGTCTGGTTCCACGGACGGGAGACAAACATCGGGGGCTGGGGCAGCTGGGACTCCCCAGGTATCTCCCCTATCCCCAGGGGACCTCCCCACCTGGCCTTCCTGAAGGGCCCCTGCAAGGTCACTGAGGGATCAGGACGCCTAAGGCGCATGTTCTGAGACAAACAGACAGGTGCAGCTGTATCACTTTTACTAGTCTGACCCTGAAAGTCACACCTCATCACCTCCACTGCCTTCTATAAGTGAGTTGTTGCTGCCAGCCCATAATCACTGGGAGAAGAATTAGACCCTTCCTCCTTTTGAAGAAGTGTCAAAAATTATGTATGTGCTTCAAAAGCACTGTACTCTGTGAAATGCATGCTGGCAGTTATTATTTTTTTTTTCAGTTGAGATGTAGTTGTTTTGCAATAGGTATTGCCTTAGTTTTGAGTGGGCAGCATAGTGACTTTTTTTCCCCCCCATAGATTATATTCCCTTGTGGGTTGTTGCAAGATGTTAAATGTAATTCCCTGTCAAAGGTCTGGAAGACCTCGAAAGATACAAGAGCAAAGTCACCAGCACTTGGGTATGTGTGTCTATTTTGACAAGGCAGTTAAGGATGGTATAGCTTCTTCAGAAATGTGTGCCACCAGTTGTACTCACCGAAAGCAAAGTGGAGTGTTTAGAGTAATCTTTAACAGGAATGTGCATTTTATGTGATACTGAAAATAAGAACCTTTCAAGACTGCACTAAATGATGTTATTATCTTATTTTCTCTGGGAGAGGGAAATGACTTATAGACGAAGCAAGAGAAGCTGGGTATTACATGTATCCATTATATCCTAACACATGCCTATCCACAAAAATGCCAGTAGTCTACATATACTGAAGGCAATGACAGTAGAATGATACTAAAAGTTATACTAGTAATACTGCTTAATATTTGTACCCTATAGGTGATCTCACAGTATGATGCTAATTGAGGTTTACTGTAATTTAATGTTAAATTCGTAGAAGCTATGTTATGAAGAGTGGTATGGTGAACATGTTGAAGTAAACTCTAAATATGGGTATTCTAAATCCATGTTCACTGTCGTGTTCACCTGCTCCGCTGGTTATAAGTCTTTGAGCCTCAAAGGCTGCTCACATAATGGGGTTTTAGTAAAGCAGATGAAGTAATGTTTGGTGCCAGTGAGAGCCTTACCTCTGAAGAATCCCAGGACATGATAGTCATGTAGGTAGTGGGAAGGGAAAGAGAACATCAAAAATGTGGCAGGGAAAGGCAGAAGGGAAGGACATGGAAAGGAAACCATTGAAAGAAAGCCTTGCTGTCATTTTGTCCATCTTATGCTACTTTTCCAGCCCACCCTGATGAAAAATACCTCTTAGATGAATTTCCACTTCAGAAACATTTAAAATGAGCACTTTATCTCAAAATACCAGATTTCATTCCATTCTTAAAGACCTGTTTTCTTGAAAGTACTTGCTTAAGTTAAACTGAAATTTGATTTGCTGTGAATTTGAATTGATTGGTCTCTTTTCTCTTCAGTCATAAACACATAATTCCAATACACATGGGATAAAAGTCATAGCAGTGGAAGCCACAAAAGCATTTTAGAAAAGCATATTCCTGTAATTGTTGGACAGTTTCACAGAGCACTTTCTCTTTGACATAGGCTGTGAATGATGGCAAATTGTAAAAGTGGAGAACACAGAAGTTTTCTCCTAATTCTAATGACTTTCCCCCCTATTACACATGACTTTTGTAAATGTTTAAACACTCTATCATATCTTTTTGGTCTTCTCTTTTTTAGATTAAATAATCAACTCAAACAGTTCTTTAAATATTGTGTGTAGCATCCACATCTGACTCCCAAAATGTATAAATCTCTATCCTTTTATCCTCTGATTATTCTCTAGTTCTTTTCTGTCCCTGTTAACACAACTCCTGTGATTTAAACTCATTTCGTCATACATATTCTGCTCTTTGTTTCAACAAGACCTCATGCCCCACAATGGGAGCATTTTCTCACATACTAACTATGCATTAGAGTTTGTGCTGGCAGCATCATCACTTTCTTGGCTTACACTGAACCTATATTTTGATCTGTGCCACGTAGAGCAGGTGGCCCACCCTATCATATACTTGGACATCTAAGAGAAGACTATCATGATCTTTCATTTTCTCTCTTTCGTTTTGACCTAAATAAAAGGATTTTGACCTTGTTGCCTAGTAAACTAGCATTTCCCCTGTCTTGTTGTGCTTAAAAACTTGATAACTCTGCCTTCAAGATTTTTAAATTTGAAAAAAAATAAAGAGCAAAAAGCAAAATCTCCAAACAACCATTTCAAAGCCTAAAGCAGAATCACATGACATTTCGCCAGTAGCTTCCCTTTAGGTTTCAACAGAACTTAAAAATAAATAGATGTCCTAAAATCACTCCATTTTTGCTTTGTACAAAAGAAGTTCCTGTTGTCTGTGTGTGTCTTTGTGTTCATACAGTGGATCTGCTACTACCTGAGATGCCTAGCAATTTCATCTAAAATGTGATTGAGGCAGGCTTGTTATTATGGATTGCTAATGAGTCCAGCTAGATTATAGGGATTATCATATACCTTAAAAAACACATTCTCTTTGATAGTTTAAAGTTTCACTGGTTTCTCACTCCTAAGACTGTAATTTTCTCAAATACCTTATCTTTTCTATCCTCATTTTGAAAATTCAGAACATTTGCTCAGACACCCATTTTCCAAGTATGCTATCTCTCTCCTTTATAACAAATGCAATATCTTGTATTTGTGGCCTCTAAATCTCCACAATGATGTTTAGTATAGAGTAGGCAGGCACTCTAAAGGACTTCTCAGCTGGTTCAGTGGTAAAGAATCCACCTGCCAATGCAGGAGATGCAAGAGACATACATTCAATCCCTGGGTAGGGAAGATCCTCTGGAGTAGGAAATGGCAACTCACTCCAGTATTCTTGCCTGGGAAATCCCAGGGAGCCTGGCAGGCTATAGCCCACGGGGTTGCAAAGAGTTGGACATGACTTAACAACTAAACAACAGCAAATAAGGCACTCATTAAATTAGTTTGAATTTTTAATGCTAACCTGTTAATTCTTTTCACAAGAAGCAGGATAAAAATTCATGTGTTAAATACTTTTTGACAAGTCAGAAGATGTTGACTTAAACGTCTTCTAAGAAGATAGAATACTTACCAATTTGAAGGGTGAGACCCTTTTCTTGATGTATAATTTATCATTTTCAAGAAGAAATTTCAGCAGCTTTATCACATCTAGATGTGTATGCTTCCGCAGCCTTTAGAAGAGATTCCTCAGATAGTGTTATAAATTTCCTTCTAGGGTGGTGACAGTATCCCTACCTTTATCTCTGAATACACAGAACATACTGTATTCTCTGAAGCATGAAATAGGGCTTCATTGTTCATTGTTTAGACTCACCATCTTTAAGAAGAGACATACTTTTTAGAATCCATCAAATTTCAGTCTCTTATTCACTGTCCCTCATTAAGTCATGTTCTCCTGCTTAAATAATTTTTAAAGCTTTGATTTATCACTTTCTGTCCCCCCATGTACATTGATTAAGTTAACGGAAATTGTTCCATTGAAAGTCTTTCAGGCATTTTCTTCAACTATGGGAATTTGCAAATTCTCCCTATGGGCTTCCATGAAATCAAAGTAGCAAGACCAGTTTCAGTTACTTCAACAAGTAGATACTTAAAATGCTTAATTAAATTCACTTATTTAAATAAGAGTGCATGATATGAACCAGAAAAAAGAACATTGACCATGTGATACGTTGGTCTGAGCAGATTTCCATTTCATCTCCCTCTTGCTGCCTTTGTTGCAGGATTGCCAAACGGATCTTAATCTCCAGACTGAATCCAAGAAGCAGACCAGGGAGGGTGGTTGGCATTCTGTGATGTGGTGGTATGCAGTCTGCCATCTCAGACTTAAGACTTCCATGTGGTCGGTGTTTGAGGTAATTGTACAGGGTTTAGAGTCTGATACTTAGGTTGTTCTTCAAGGCCCATGACTCATTGGTCCAAGTTCCAACAATTAATAATAAAGAAATGAGGCAAGCTATCACCTCAGCTGTAAACAAAGTGTGGAATTTGCAGCTACCACTTGAAAATTGGTTGCCTTTCCAAGTGGCCTAGAAGGCAGAGGAGTAAGCATAGGAGAAAATATATTACGTATAAAGGGCTAAAATATTTGCTTTTGTATTATTTTTTTCTGTAATCTCATAATTTTACCTTTATACAGGTCTAGAACAGCAGCTCTGTGTGTATGTGTGTGTGTATGTGTATCCACGTGTGAGTGTGTGTGTACTTACATATGCTAAGAATCTGAAGCAGACTGCTGACTACTGTATTACCCTCCCTTTTTGCTCAAGCAGGGAAACCAGTTTCAGAAGCTATGAATATTATCACTTCAGACAGAAGCACAGACCTAAAACATATGCTGTAGTTCCTTCTGTATCTACAGTTCTTTGCTCCTTCATGAATTCAGAAACATTTCCTGGAAACTACCATAGAATATCTGTTTTGTTTTGTTTTGTTTTGTTTTTCCTCAGACAACTACTGGTAGCTCTCAAGAGTGCCTGAAATGCGTGAGTTTGAAATTTCCTTTTCATGCACATAAGGCAGCATTTCCAGAATTATTCTCTTTCTGATCACTTTCTCTTACAACTTATAAACAAAGAGAATCTAACAGATGTCAGTTTTCTTTTCTGAACTGTTTTATCTGACAGAGCAAGCAAAAAAATTAGATATGTAATCTGTTCACGTATTGTGATAGAAAAGTGAAAAAGAAAGAGTTAGTCACTCAGTTGTGTCCAACTCTTTGCAATCCCATGGACTGTAGCCCTCCAGGCTCCTCCACTCATGGAATTTCCCAGGGAAGGATACTGGAACAGGTAGCCAATCCCTTCTCCAGGGAATCTTCCCGACCCAGGGATCAAACCCCTGTCTCCTGCATTATAGGTAGATTCTTTACCATCTGAGCCACAGATTGCTATGCTCACATCTGAATTACTTGTTACTTGGGAAAATGGGGACAAAGCACGAAATGAAAAGGAGAACAAAGGAAGTAAAACACGAGAAGAATCATAAAGGATAATTGAATAACATCAGATTGGAAGTAGTTTCAATAAGAGCCTAAATCTTGAGAATCTAATGTGAAGATTTAATTTATTCAATTTAGAATATTTTTATCTTTCAAATAAATGTGAAAAATAATATGATCAAAATTTGATACTTTTATGGAAGCTAAAAAATGACATAGATTGACTTAGTCATTACATTCCCAAGCTGGTAGACTGAAGGAATAAAATTTGACATTTCCAAAAAGAATATTTGGGAAAGATAAAAGGATGCTCAAAAATAATCTACAGGTATTTAATACATATACTGAGTGATTAAAAACTAAAATAAATTAGAATAGACATGGCAGCTATTTCAGAAAAGTAACAATCTATATTGTTATGGTTTGATTGTGTCCTCCTAAAAAATCAGAGCTTCTCTGGTGGCTCACATGGTGAAGGATCAGCCTGCAATGTAGAAGACACAGGTTCAATCCCTACATTGGGAAGATCCCTTGGAGAAGAGAATGACAACCTACTTCAGCATTCTTGCCTGGAGAATCCCATGGACAGAGGAGCCTGGCAGGCCATAGTCCATAGGGTCACAAAGAGCTGGACATGACTGAGCATCTACACTTTCGCTTTCCTAAATAATATGTTGGAATTCTAGCATCTGAGATTGTGAACATATTTAGGAATTCAGTCTTTGCATATGTAATCGAGTTAAGGTGATTTTATCCTTGGCTAAGGTAGGCCCCAATTCAGTAACTGGCATTCTTAAAAGTGAAGAAATTCAGATACATTCACATATAGGGCAGTACATCATATGAAGAAACAAAGATCTACATGCAAAGGGGGAAGATGGCATAGAGACATACAGAACGATTACCTTGTGATGACAGAGGTGAGACTGAAATGATACATCTGCAAACCAGGGAATGCGAAGGACTGCCAGCAACCAGGAGAAGCTAGGAATAGGCAAGGGAGAATCATCCCCAAGAGACTTCAGAGAGAACATTGACATTGCTGAAACCTTGATTTTGGACATCTAGCTTCCAGAGCTGTGGTATTAATACAGTTCTGTTATTTTAAGTCACTCAGTTGGTGGCAATTTATCACAGCAATTCTAGGAAACTAATACATATAGATTACCTAGAAAATTTAAGTGCATCTGTGATTTAAAAGCTATCTGAAAATTGAGATGATAAAAAATAGCCTACTTCTATGATAAAAACAGTTGCCTTTTTCAAAGACCAAGTGGTAAGTTATTGAATCATCTGAGTCATTGTATATGTTTATGCTTTTGTAATTTGATATACAACAAAAAATGGAATAAATGGATAAAAATGATGGTATCTATAATTTTAAAAAGAGGATAGAAGAAGGAGATGGCTTGAGAAGTATGGAGAGGGAAAGGAGAGAGACTAAATTTGGGCTGTGAGAAGATGCATATGAGACATCAGATGTTGATTGAGGGTTTGCTGAGAGAGCTCAGGCAGGTTGATGGATAAATAGGATGGGTAGAAGATATGTTTCCACAAAAAAATAGACATTGATCTGATTCCTTTTGCAGCCAGAGAGAATGAATTATGATTTCCCTTTTCCTTCATTAGTGTTCATTTTGCTTGTTTTTCTGTATTTTTAAATCATCTATTTATATCTTAGAGAGGGAAATACTATCTCTTTATCAACCCTTACATGCCAACCCACCATGTTCACTTGAAGGAGATAAACAGGGCAAACTCTTTTTTTTTCTAGGCAGGGAAGTCTCTGGTTCAGGTAGAGTGACAAAGGAATTTAATTTCTCTAATTAGATTAGAATCTTATCACTTTTTAGAAGCCTTTCCTCCAGGTATGGCAGATAACCTTGCTTCACCTGAAAGTTAACAAGTTGCTTGAATTGCTACTCTAGTTATTTATTCCCTTGTTCCTCACAAGTTGCTAGGTATGTATCCAGGAACTCACCCATTGATCTAATTACTCCAAGTTACTATTTCTGGCAGCTGATCTGTGGCAGGTAGAAAGTGGAAAACTGGATGTTAAAAAAAAGAGTTTGATTCAAGGCAAAAGTGTGAATATCTTTATTTTTGAATATTCCTTAGAAATTAGGAAGTAGAGTAGGCAGAGAGATTCTTCTTTATTCTATATAAAGATTCTCCTTTACATAGTCTACATAGTCTCCAGTTTTTATTGAGAAGGCCATGGGGGTGTTTTAGGCCTACTCCCTGCTCCACAGACTCCTTAGGGCTTCTGATTCCTTACTATGAATAATGAGCCCTCTGCCAGGAATCACCAACAGGAGCACAGAATGAATCAAAATGGCCAGTGGTCATTTAAAGCCCATTCACTTTGCCACCATAAGAATTCTCTCTAGGATGTCATCATGTGTGTCCTCAGAGGCGAGCAGTCATTACTTCTTGATTTCTTTCCTTCTTGGCATATAGTTTTTCAAAGATCACCGAGCCCTCTTCTAGTTTAAACCATAAGTATAGTGAGGTTTTTAAGTAAAACCTTGGAGGTGAATTTTGGGGAATCCTAATAAATGAATATTTTTTGAGATAATTTCTTAGACCTATTTAGCTATGCTTTCAAATACATTTCTTTCTTTCTTTTTTTTTTTTGACTGTACATCACATTCTTCTTTGAAGTCATGAAACTCCTTCTGCCTCAGGACCTCATACACACCCCATCTGGTCTTCTACTCACCCTTCATTCATCTCAGCTCTGTCACTGTTCTCAACTCCACAAAGGTATAAATTATGTACATTGGATCATTTAAAAATGCTGTTTTTAAATCAGTGAAAACCTAGTTGTGTAATTGTACATTGAATATATGTCTTCTCCATAACATGTGAGTCCATGACACAAGGACTGAGGGTCTTTCCTATGCGGGCACCCCGTCTGGTGGCAGAACCGTCACAGGCATAATAACACTGCGGATGGCAAGATCTCATCTTGGGGAGACCCCCACGTCTCTAGTTTCAAGATGCTTCTTTTCAGTTCAGGGCCTCGACTTCCTAGGTCTTTGTGCTATCAGTGTGTGCAGGGTTAGTGGGTGGGTGCAGTGCAATGCCATCTACAAGTTCTGGACAAAACACAACAAAGTTTTTTCTGAAGACAGCCAGGTAACAAATATTTTAGGTTTTTCAATCTCTATTGTAACTACTCAACTCTGCCTTTGTAGTGTGAAAACAGACACAAATAAAACCCAAAGTGAAAAGGAATGGCTATGTTCTAATGAAGCAATTTACTAAAAAAAAAAAAAAAAAGAAAGAAAGAAAGAAAAAAGAAAACAGGCCAGAGACAGTGATCTATGAGCCACAGGTGTCCAACACACCTGTTCTAGGTGGTAATTTCTTCACTGAAGATTGTAAAACTTGACAGACACTACAGATAGCTATATCTCTTTTGGTCTATTCCTGTTCTCTACTATAACTATCAGTGCATCTCACAGTTACATTAAAGAAAAAGAACACAGACATCTATTTATGGGGGAGGAATGCAGTGATAACCTGTCTATTAACTTTATGCATAATAACTTAACAGTTTGTTTCAGAGAGTCTCATAGCTCCAAAATAATTTGGTCCATGTTGCTGCCAAACAGCTTTAAGTTTTCATTAAATCTTTTTTTTTTATTCTATCATTTTTCATATTAGACCCTATGCTATTCATTGATTTCCTATAAAGATCATCAGTTTTTGCTTACCCCAAGTGTTAGGTAGAATTTGTAGGACTGATAGGAAATAGTCTTTGACAGATATGGGATCAAACAGAGTCATTCAGAACTGTTTACCTTCCCTATAAATTATAGGTGGATAGCTACTGTTAAAGAATTGCTCCCATCTCCATTAATGACCTCCATCTCCTACTCAGTCAGCCATGTACTTTGTTGATGTTTTGAGCCAGGCTCCAACATCATTTACAGGGCTGATCCTTCAGACTAACACAAATGCTGACCATTCAGACTTACAACATGCCCATAACACTCACATTATCAAGGGGGATTAATTGTTAGCAATGAATTCAGCATTCAGCTTTTAACATTTTTATTCTGCCAAGGAGGCCAGAGAATAAATCTATTCTTTCAACAAGTCTATTATTAATCTCTGGCTTTCACAAATGGCAAACAACCACTGAATTCAACTGACAGCACATATTCATTTAAACACTAACAAGGAGAATTACCCATATTAGTTAAAGCGTGTGCGTGATCATGTGTAAAGCTTTCCAGAGCTATTGAAAGAATTGGATTGGAGTATAAGGAACAAATTAACTTGTTCTAATTGTTATCTAAAGGTGAGGCATTGAGAAAAATCTCCAAAATACATCCTAGCAATTACTTCAGCTTTGTTTTTGGAAGAACATATTCTTGCAATAGGGGCTTCCCTGGTGGCTCAGGGCAGTCAAGGATTTGGCTTCCAAAGCAGGAGACAGGAAATGATGTTTCAATCCCTGGATTGGAAAGATCCCCTGGAGGAGGAAATGGCAACCCATTCTAGTATTCTTACCTGGGAAATCCCATGAACAGAGGATCCTAGCAGGCTACAGTCCATGGGGTTGCAAGGGTTGGACATGACTGAGCAATAAGCACACACACAATCTTGCCATGAGTGAGTGAGTGAAAGTCACTCAGTTGTGTCCGACTCTGCACCCCCATGGACTCTACAGTCCATGGAATTCTCTAGGCCAGAATACTGGAGTGGGTAGCCTATCCCTTCTCCAGTGGATCTTCCCAACCCAGGAATAGAACCAGGGTCTCCTGCATTGCAGGTGGATTCTTATAGATGCTATTTAACATTTTTTTTTTTTTAAGAAACACACTTTAAAAACCCCTCAGTCTTTTGTATGACCAGATTCAGAAATATCTTTTTATTTATTTTGCATTTATATGAGGATTTTAACTGCAGTGGGCTCAAATGCATGAAGGAGGAATAGAAATAGGTAGTGGGCTTCAAAAAGCAGAATTTGACAACATATGATGGAGAAGCAATTCTAGGGGACTTGTCCTCTACACTCTAATTTCTTTACTGAGAGAAAATGCTCCCCTTTCTCTGTCCCTTTTTAATTGTACCAAGATTGTTCCCATCAGTCCTCAATTTATGTAAATTTAGAAGAATCCATTAGTATGTTGTAATTTTGAGTGTCTTAGAAGAGGCATAATAAACTAAAGACTGTCTCAAATGTCATAACCACTGAATAGCGACAAAACCCTCTGTGGAATCCCATTATGTTTCTGGAGTTTTTATTGATACTTTGTTATGTTTCTCTGGTTGACTTGGAGAAATGATCATCGCTTTATTGTTGTGGCATCTGATTTACCTCAGGTCTAGCCTGGTGTTTTCCTAAAGTTCTAACCTTCTTTTCACAGTATTTTGGGGAAATCATGAAAGAGCTGATGCTTCAGGGACTATTTTGAAATTGGTTCCACCCCTATGCTGTCTGTGACAAGGAAGTTACAATTGATGTGGACCTGCCATTCACCACCAGGAAGCATATTTTGCCATTTCTAAGATGCAAATAGCAAAAGCTGCATTCACAAGTGGTTGAGATCTGATATAGTTCAAATTATTTCTGAATTTCTCTGTTCCTATTGGATGCAAGAACTGTGAAGTGATACGAAAGGACTCATCTTGCTTAAAATGAGGGGTGTAATAACAGCACAGTGGGCTATGAAATGAAATTCTCCATCTGACATTATTTTTCACAGATTCACATCTGATAGTTTGGTATAGTTTTATTAAATATTACTTTAGTCTCATAAGCATTAACCTTCTTCATCTCTTTGAGATTTTATCACTAGTTTACATGAACCCAACTAATGCCTACTGAGGACTTCTTATGTTTGTTTGTTTAAATATATACAAATAGAAAATACAATATTCTAGAATAAAAAAATCATGTTTAGAAACAACTTAAAAGATTGTGCTTAAGTAACTTTAAATATTCAATTATTCAGTTAAAACTTCATTATTGCTACTTATTTGAATTTGCATTTTTGCTTGTGAGAAAATGAGACAGCTAAAAATTTAGTATGTCAGAAAATAGACCAACATTGGATATTATAGAGTCCTGACTCTTCCACATGTTTACACTGTCATCATGTTTGATGTGGTCCCAGCACTCCTTAGCTCATCTAAACTAACTTTCTCAAAGTTTCCCCAGAGCTCTTCATTTTATCATGTAATTTCATCAGTGTGAAGGGGCTGATTTCTTATAGTACTAAGTTTTTCTTTCCCTTTTTCTCCTATCCATCCTTAAAAATTCAGATGTAATGTCCCTTCTTATGAGCAGAGATTTCTGTCTGCTCTAGCTGAGTTAGGGATCCTTTCTCTGTCCATCATTTCGCCCTGTGCTTATGCTTTTCACGGTGCCTATTTGGCCATGTTTAAGCCCTTCTCGGCTCTCTCAATACTTGACTGTGATTTCCTTGACTGAAGATACTACCTTGTTTTTATTTCCAGATACCCAGTAAGTAGCATATAGTAAAAATTTATTGTATAGATGGCTTACTGAGTCACCACAAGGCTGTTTAGTTGCAGGGAAAGAACTGTCTAGGGAAGTAATGTTTTTTCTTGAGTATGAAAACCCAGTGGGGCATTTTTTGTCCTAGAGTGATAATAAACATTTCCTTTAGCATAGGTAGGAGGTCTCAGACTCTTGCAGAAGTGGGGGTCTTTTCCATGAGACTCAGGTCTGTCCAGTGGCTCCTCATGCCAGAGTCCTGTGGAGTCAAAGCTTAGCTCAGCAAGTCGGAGTTGTCTATACTGCACCTTCCGAAGAAGGAGCCTTTGCTTTGCTCCTGACAAGTAACATCTAAGCCTTTATAATATCCTTTCTGACAAGAGTATTGTTGTTCACATGGGGACCTTGGGCCACACCAGACAGCTTATGCTTACATTGTGATTTATGCTGGTGGCCTTGGGCCACACAGAATCAGCTTGGACTTTTGGTGGGGCTGGAGACTCACAGTAAGCCATGCTTTTGTGGTGGTCCACACCAATACTCAGGTGAACTTCCTTGGTTGGCAACACTCTGTGCATATTGTCATATATTGTTGCTGGGAGAAAGAAGTTTCTTTACACGACTCCACTGTGAGAAAAATCTGAAGCTTGAACTCAGTGCCTCCTGGAGCCTGCCCTAGGCATCTTTTCCCCGTTTGCTATAATAAACTGTCACTGTAAATGTAATGGATTTCTTGAACTCTGGAGTCCCTTCAGCAAATCACTGAACCTGAGTGAGGGCTTTTGTACAATCAAACACATAACCTGGAGGATCAAGAACAGTATAGAGAAGCTTTTGTACATCTGTGGTTCAGTTCAGTGGCTCAGTTGTGTCCAACTCTTTGAGACCCCATGGACCGTTATCTTAAAGTATCTTGTTACCTCTGCATGAATAGGTTAAGGTTTGGAGATTGTATTATAGGACTTCAATTCAACATTTCTTTATCTCTAACATCCTGAGGAATTTTCTGGATATTTGATAATAATGTATGTGAGCTTGACACTGAACTCCATTTTTAGGATAAATAGTGAATCTTTATGTATGTTAAGACTTCCCTGGTGGCTCAGTGGTAAAGAATCCAGTAAAGTGGTAAAGAATTAACATATATTAAGTCAAACCAAGATCTATTGCCTTCTTTGTGACGTATTAGACTAGAATCTAATTAGTTTCTGAGAGTTTGTTACATTCTTTGAGGTAGCTTTAGAGTCAAACTATTTCCTGAAATCCATTTTACTCTAAATAATTACTTATTTAGATTTTGTATAGGGATGGGCTTATAGTATATAAAGATTCAATTTATCATGAAGCGGAGAAAGTTATAGAGCTAATAGAAGAAAAATTTTGTATGCTATTAAAATGAAGTTGACTTTGATACAAGATTAAGATGCCAAATGCAATTCCTAGGGTAACCACTAGAAGATAATCTGAAAATAAAAAGTAAATAAAACAAGGGAATAAGAATGGTATACCAGAAAATATCTATTTAACACAGAAGAAGTAATGAGGAATAGGGACATTTCTATTCATAAAGAATGAGGCAAAAAAAACATAAAATATATAAATAACATGTTACAACTTGGCATATATAAATTCTATATTATTACTAATTGTAATTAAAGTGAATGAATTAAACATATCATTCAAAAGGCAGAGTTTGGAAGAATATATAAAAAGCAATATGAGAAAAAGTTTCACTTCAAAGATGCAAATAGATTCAAAGTAAAAGGATGAAAAAAGATATACCATTGATAAACTATTCAAAGAGATCTGAACTGGCTATACTAATAATCACAGAAAAATAGAATTTGAGACGAAGATTGTCACTAGAGTAAAAAAAAAAAAACAAGATGAAAGGATAAATTCATCTTGGAAGCCTAACAATTATAAAATTATATGCACCTAACAAAAGAACCCCAAAATATATGAAGCGGAAAGGGACAGAATTGAAGAGATAAATAGATAATTCTATCTTATAGTTGAGGGTTTTAATACTCCACTTTTAAGAATGTATAGGGCAATAAGGGCTTCCCAGGTGGCACAGTGTTAAAGAATCTGACTGCCAGTGCATGAGACATAAGAGTTGTGGGTTCAATCCCTGGGTCAGGAAGATCCCATGGGGAAGGAAATGGCAACCCACTTCAGTGCTCTTGCCTGGGAAATTCCATGCAGATAGGAGCCCTCATGGGTTGCAGTCCATAAGGTCACAGAAGAGTTGGACATGACTGAGTGAACAGCAACAAAGCCTTTGTTGCACTAAAATACCACAATCTATTTTAACCTAATCTAAGAAGAAATAGGTCAACAAATGATGTTTATAATTTAATCTACACAAAATAGAATCTTAAATAATATAGGCAGAGTATTACAAAATCAGTTTTTGAGCAAAGAAAGTATCCCTTCATCAATATTGTATCATAAGATACAATATAAGACAAAATATATTTTTGAATATTGCTAAAATACAGGTCTTAGAACACGACTCATATCTTCAGTACAATTCTGACATAGATTCCTTTGGTTATGTTACTGATTGATACACTCTTCATTTATAAGCTTATTGGAAAGAATGCTTTTAGAAGATAAAAGGTCATTTATTATCAAACCATAAGCTCCCAAATATGAGAAAGACAAAGAGGAAAAAAAAAGGGGGGGGTGAGGGGGGAGAGAAAAGAAGTAACATTCTTCCAGTTGCTCATGTAAAAACCTTGGAGTCATCCAGATGCCTTTGTGACTCTCACATTCTATATCCAGTCCTTCAGAGAGTCCTGTCTATGCAGCCTTCAAGTTAGATACAAAATTTAAGTATTTCTTATCACCTCAGTTGCTTCCACTCTGGACCAAAGGACTCTGATCTTTGACCAGGACTAATAAAAAAGCTTTTAAACTTGTCTACCTTGGTCAGGAAGATCCCTTGGAAAAGGAAATGGCGACCCACTCCAGTATTCTTGCCTGGAGAAATCCATGGACAGAGGAGCCTGGCAGGCTATAGTCCATGGGGCCACATGGGGTTGTACATGACTTAGTGACTAACAACAACAGCAACAAGCTACTTCTCAGTCAGATTGTCACTTCTCTGCTCCATATACTTCAGGTGTGTCATCTCCATTGGAGTCAAAGTTAAAGCCCTGAACGGCCATTCAGACCATCCATATGGTCTTAGTATTTCTGCTCCCATTTCACACTTCCACGCTCTCTTCCTCTGCTTAGGTGACGGTTTCCTTGCTGTTCTAGACATGATTTTGCCTTTGTCTTTTTGTATTTGCTCTTTCTTCTCCTTAGAATGCTTGTCTTCAAGTATCCACACAGTTAGCTCTCTCACTTTATTGTAATGTCAACTTTTCATGTGATTTTCCTGATTCTTCAGGCCATCCTATTATTCTAAATGCAACCCTTTTTATTCCTCTTCTACCATTTTTCTCCTTTATTTTCAACGTCTCTTTTTCACTAGCTAGAGTACTACATGGGCTCCCAGGTGGTGCTAGTGGTAAAAAACCAGCCTGTCAGTGTAGGAGACATAAGAGATGCAGGTTTGATCCCTGGATTGGGAAGATCCCCTGAAGGAGGGCGTGTGATCCATTCCAGTATACTTGCCTGGAGAATCCCATGGACAGAAGAGCCTGGTGGGCTACAGTCTGTGGGGTCACACAGAGTCAGACATGACTGAAGTGACTTACCACACACACTCACACACACACTCAACACACACACACACACACACACACACACACACACACACAGTATACTGCATGTCTCATTTATTTATCTTTTCTAGTCTCTGCTTCTCCCACTGGAGAGTATGCCCCATGGGGCAAAACATTTTGTCTATGTAGTTAGAACAGTGTTTGGCATGTTAGTGTTCAATAAATATTAATACTTCTGAGTGACAAATGAAAAGCTGGATTGTTTACACACATTTTCCACTTAATTTCATAATGTTCCTATTATAGATACTTTTTTCTCCTTTTTTTTTTTTAAGATGACGCTGAAACTGAGAGAGGTTAAGATATGTGAATGTAGGTCTTTCTGACTTCAAAGCCATTGTTCTTTATTATATCTAAGTTACTTTTACTCAGGAAAGTAGGTGTTATGTGACAGGTCCTTAGGTCTTTATTTCCTTTTTATCTGGGAGTCTATTCAGTCTTCCTTGCGCTCTCTGACTTTTCATGTTAACACAGCAAAGACAACCCATTATGAAGCTTAGCTTAGCCACCCTGTCACCCTGTCCTCTGAAATCTTGCCAGTTGGAGTAGAGCAGTCAGCCTTTGTGAACACGGCAAGCCTCTCAGTGAAATAAAAGACCAGTGGCATGGTGTACCTTGTAAAAGCTATAATAGTGGAAAAGAACATGCAGTAGCATTCACATCATGAAGAAAAATGTCACCAGATGCATATAATTTTGATATTCTTACCTATATTTTTATATACACTATTTAACAGTTCTGGGACAATAAAAAAAGACATAATCATTTTATTTAGTTCAGCTGCTTAAAATGAAAAAAAGGATTTTATAAAGGGAATATCAAGCAAGTGATTGCTGGAAAATTACCTATTGGTCTAATCAAAAGAGAACAATCAAAATGTTCAGGTTTACGTAATATTTAGGAAAGCTGAATACTTAGTACTTTTGAGGTAAAAGTTTTATGATACCCAAATACTAGTGACAGAAAAATCGAGGGCGAAAAAGATAAGGTTGGAATAAAAAGTGAGGCCAGGTGGATCTGCCACAAGTTGATTCCTTAGCAATAAAGGAAAATTAGATAAAGAGAACAAAACAGTGTAATGATCAAACAGAAAGCTTTGCTTCCTATGTCAGTCCAAGATTTATGTTAACAAGAATAGTCAATTGTGTATATGTACCACAGCTTTCTTATCCATTCGTCAGTTGATGGGCATCTAGGTTGCTTCCATGTCCTGGCTATTGTAAACAATGCAGCGATGAACATTGGGGTACACGTGTCTCTTTCAATTCCGGTTTCCTCCGTGTGTATGCCCAGCAGTGGGATTGCTGGGTCATATGGCAGGTCTATTTGCAGTTTTTTAAGGAATCTCCACACTGTTTTCTATAGTGGCTGTACTAGTTTGCATTCCCACCAATAGTGTAAAAGGGTTCCCTTTTCTCCACATCCTCTCCAGCATTTATTGCTTGTAGATTTTTGGATGGCAGCCATTCTGACTAGATGCCCATCAACTGACGAATGGATAAGAAAGCTGTGGTACATATACACAATGGAATATTACTCAGCATTAAAAAAAAAATTCATTTGAATCAGTTCTACTCAGGTGGACAGAACTGGAGCCTATTTTCCAGAGTAAAGTAAGCCAGAAGGAAAAACAACAGTACAGTATACTAACGCATATATATGGAATTTAGAAAGATGGCAGCGAGAACCCTGCATGCGAGACAGCAAAAGGAATGCAGACGTATAGAACAAATTCAGAATAAAAGGAGAGCAACAAGATGAAAAGATCTTTTAATTCTTAGCTTGAGTTTAAATTCCTTAATCATCTTACAGTGAACAATAATAAATGCCATAAAGAATATTTGTTGAAGAAAGCAAAACATATGTATGCTTATGTGTATGTTTTGATATATGCGTGTGCATTTATATACACATATATATGTAACTATACACATATAAAGAGCTTCCCAGGTGGCGCTTGTGATAAAGAATCTGCCTGCCAATGCAAAGGACATAAGAGAGCCCAGTTTCGTCCCTGGATTGGGAAGATTCCCCTGGAGAAGGAAATGGCAACCCACTCCATTATTCTTGCTTGGAGAATGCCAAAGACAGAGGAGCCTGGAGGGCTACAGTCCATGGGGTTGCAGAGCTGGACACTACTGAAGTGACTTTACACGCACATGCACTTACACATAGAAATATATATGTGTATATGCCTCATGCTTCATGACTTGCATTCTGAAGTTTCATTTCTCTCTCATGTAATGTCAAAGCAGCTACTCAGAGCCAGCCAGTTCTCCTGCAGCCAGAAATTCAAGGATCCATGTCACCCTGGAAACATCTCCATTCCAGGCAATTGAAAGGGAAACAAGCCCTGCAGATCATGCCTGGAAAAGTTTTCATGGACCAGGCTGGGAAGTACATGTTTCTCTTTGATTAACAAGATTAGTCTTTGATTAACAAGATTGACAAAATTATATGCATCTCTTGCATTAACAAGATCTCCATTAAATGGCCTCACTCCCCTCTCAGGCCATGTGCCAGAGGAATAGGAATTTGGTTGTGAGAAAGGATGGCAATCTGCCCAGCCAGAATAGCAGATGTACATTGAGCTGCTATTATGGACAGTGGTATTGTTCTAGACATGGGTTTCTTTGAATTTGTGTTTTTGAAGTTTCTAAATTAGAATGCTAATTGTCTGATAAAATAAATGGTTCATTTGAACTAAAAATATTCACTCAGTCACTCAGACATGTCTGACTCTTTGCCACCCTTTGGACTGCAACCCGCCAGACTTCTCTGTCCATGTGATTTCCCAGGCAAAAACACTAGAGAGGGTTGCCATTTCCTATTTCAGGGGTTCTTTCTGACCTAAGGATTAAACCCGTTATCTCCTGCATCTCTTGTATTGCAGACACTTTACCCACTGAGCCATTGGAGAAGCCCCAGAATACATAATAGCATATTTAGGGGTTTATTGTCATATGTCTTATTAACATTACCATTTTTGGTTTCTCAAATGACAGAAAACTTAAGAATTTTTGAGTTTCAGAATAGTTTGAACTTAGAAGGCTAGTCACTACAAATTATTTGGGGCAGTAATGGAGTCATGTAATTGAAATGCTGAAAAGGTAAATTAATTGGCTAAATTAATTGGTAAGTGAGACTGGGAGGTCCCCTGGTTTGTTTTCATTCAGCTACCAAGTTGAAGGAGGAAGTGAGAATGTTTCCAGAGGTTAATGGAATAATTATGCAGGTTTTAGCAATTCTGTTAAATTGTGTTTAAAATATAAAGCTATATTGTACACCTGAAATTATAAAATGAGTTTTCACAGAATTCAAAATATTTAGAATTAAAAAACAGCCACTTAATATTATTGTGAAAAGATAACTAACTGTATTTTTAAAGTAGCAATTTATTTACAACTCTCTCTTCCAATTCATTTTCTAATATTTTTTACAAAGGCTCATCTGTCTTTAAGGTGAGTTCATTTAAGTCAAGAAAGAGAGAGAAGCAAGTGCAGAATAAAAAGAAAATCACTGACATAATGGAGATTTTTTGAATAGCATCACTTAGAAAGAGATATCTCCAGACAGATTATTTTAAACATTAACATTTATAGGCTTCTTATTTAATCTCTTTTCTTTCTTTCCTTCCTTATTTTTCTCTCTCTTTTCTTCAATTTTATCGAGCTTTTAGATTGCTTCTTCAGGTAGATTCTTAAGTTACTGACTGAAATGATGGAAGGGAGCCAGGTACATGCTTTCACTTAAGCAAGAGTCTCTGCCACTATTAATAATGATAACCAGATTATGCAACTAAACTCATCACCTCCATTCTTCCTTCAGTTTAGTTCAGTTGCTCAGCCATATCCAACTCTTTGCAACCCCATGCCTCCTTAGATTCCCCTATACACTCAAGAGGAGTTAAGCTCAAACCACCTTACAAGACATGTCAAATTAATCTTTTCAATATCCCATCAGTTAGTTTTACTCCTGGATACCCATTTAAGAAGGGCTTCCCTGGTAACTTAGTGGTAAAGAATCCACCTGCCAATGCAGGGGCAAGGGGTTCAATCCATGGTTTGGGAAGGTCCCCTGGAGAAGGAAATAGCAACCCAGTATAATATTCTTGCCCGGGAAATCCCATGGACAGAGGACTCTGGCAGGCTACAGTCCACAGGGTTGCAAAAAATTGGACATGACTGAGCTACTAAACAACTACTCATTTAAGAAAGCTTCAGATACAAAGAACATCATTGGTACTTAAACTACTGATTTTTTCAAGTACTTTTGTCGAACTTCAATGGATCAATAAATATTTTTTTGTTTTGTTTTAAGAAATATATTTATTCCCAATCACTAATTTATTCATTTTAAGCATTTTAAATAAAAATAGAAATATTTTATCTAAAAATTAAAAGCATGAAGAGTAAATGTACTAACTCTTGCTGGGATGTCTACAATCTAAATGAAAAAAATGTGTATTTTCAACAAGAGCCATAGAGTATATAGTAGTTTTTTTTTTCCTCTTTATAATTGAAATATAATAGACATACAATATTGGTTTCGGGTATGCAACATAGTGGTTTGACATTTATATACATTATGAAATGAGCTTCACGATAAGATTAGTAACTGGTTGTTACCATACAAAGTTGTTTTCATATTGTTAACTATATTCTCTATCCCATACATTACATCCTTATGACTTATTTATTGTGTGAATGGAGGTTTGTACCTCTTGATCCTCATCACTTATTTCCCTCTGGTGATCACCAATTTGTTTCTCTCTATTTATGAATCTGTTTCTATTTTGCTTCATTTGTTTGTTTTGATTTTTTAGATTCCACACATAAGGGAAGTCATATAGTATTTTTCTTCCTGTCTGACTTATTTAGCATAACACTACCTAGATTCATCCAAGTTGTTGCAAATGGCAAGGTTTCATTCTTTTTTAATGACTAACCAATATTCCATTGCATTTACGTACCACATCTTTATCCATTCAACTATTGATAGTTGCTTAGGTTGATTTCATATATTGGCTATTGTAAAGAATGCCATGATGATGAACAGAAGGTGAGTATCTCTTAAAATTAGTGTTTTGTGTTCTTAGATAAACACATAGAAATGGAATTTGCTAGAACATATGGTAGTTCCATTTTTAATTTTTTAAGGAAATTTCATACTCTTTTCCATTGTGGATGCACCAATGTATATTCTAAGCAATGGTGTTCAGGAATTCCTTTTTCTCTATTATCTCACAAAATCGATATTGAATGAGACTGTGGGCTAATTCATCGGTTTTAGCTTTTATAACAAAGGAGAAACTAATGTGTTTTTTGTGTGATCGAGCCAATTTAAGTGCTAACATGTCAGCAGATTATCATGACTGAACAAATTGAATCAATGGGTTTCTTTGCTTTTAGACTAGGAGGCAGAGGACAATATCACTAACTGAGAAAACTAACAGTCATATGACTTAGTTATATTGGGATATTCAAGTATTTAGATTAGTCACTAACTATTTCAATTCTTTTTTTATTCAGTGTTGAAAAATGAACAATTATCTTATGAAGTTCAACCTTACAAAAAGTTCTTTAAGATAAATTTGTTCTAAAAGATAGTACAAAGTCTGTGTAGATCTCTGCTTTGGGTTTCTGTTGTTTTTGAGAAATATCTACGTTCTGAAACTTTTACAGTTTGTGTTCTGACTTAACCTTGAGGCCACTTCACTACTTGAAAATTCTAGATATGAATTGAAACATCTTAGTTATGTGAGGCTACTCAAGATAACTTGGGTTTGACAGAAGGTAATTCTCCTGAAGGCATCCACAGTGGGATATTCACTAACAAGTGAGAAGCACTTAATTGGAGGAGGGCAAAAAAGACAAGAATAAAATCTGTATTTCTAATTCTCAGCAGTTTTCAGATCTACCCTTCCATAACTGCTCAGATCACAAATTGCTCTGATAGAGGCTATTTTGTACATGGGTTAAATCGTCAAGTATACCTTATTATCTTTCAGGTGCCTCAAGTATCACCTACACCCTGGTGAAAGAGAAGAAGCAAGTAAATATACATAATTTATCCCTTTGCATACATTAAAGATTTTACTATAGAACCCCTATAGAGAGAATCTCACCCCACACTTATCTTTAGACAGAATATTGCCTGAGAATGGGTACTTTTTTTAAAAAAAAACTATGTTTTCTAGACTTGTACAGTTGTCATAAGTTATCTTCAACACACAAATTTTGTAGAAGAATAAAAACATATTTTTCCTGGAAATAAATGATACAGAGCACATCTCAAAGGCCACCTCCTCCTTAAACCAGTTCCTGACTACAAAATCTGTACATGTCCGGCTCAACTTAACAACCTTCAGGACCATTACGACACTGATAGCACACTTTGAAAACATATCATATTCTTCCTTATACTGGAGTCACTCATGTGCTCATCTTACGCTGCTTCACTTATCTGTGGGCTCTTTCAAGAGTATTTCAGGGACTAGAGAATCTGCCTTCCAATGCTGAAAATGCAGGCTTGATCCTTAATCAAGGAACTAAGGTTCCACACTGCCGCTGGAGAGCCCAACTAGAGAGCCCACGTTTTGCAATGAGAAGCCCTTGTGCCACAATGAAGACCCTGCACAAATGAGTATTCCATAGTCTCATTTCAGAGCTACTTTGCCTCACACAGTTGTATTGATCTTTCTAGTCATTATGTACAGATTTAAAGAAAAAGCCCCCCCACACACACAAATTAGTGGCTTAGCACAACACAAAGATACTTTATACTCATTCATCTGTATCTTGTGCCAGTCTCCAGGGTTCAAGTGGAGATAGCTCATCCTTGTTCTACTTTGTGTCTAGCTTCTGGGGCAACTAGATGTCTGGGTTCTTAAATCATCTTGAAGACTTGATTGCTTACCTATCTGGTGATGATACTGGTTGTTATCTGAGATCTTAGTTGAAACTATTGACCAAAATGTGTATTACCAGTCTCTCCATGTGGTCTGTGCTTCCTAATAACATGGTGGCTGGGTTCCCAAAGTGACAGATTGATTTATTGTGATATAAAGGACTTCAAGCAGCCTCTGATGTCAAACATAGTCCATTTCTTCAGACATAAAGGGCCACGTGTCATACAAAGCTCATACTAGTCGTCATTATATTACATTGGCTATTCCCAGAGAGGCCATTACTACTTGAGAGGAAGCCCTGCTCCGACAAGTTTATCACTTCAGTGAAAATTTCTCAGATATTTTCCCCTAACACTATCATCCCTTCTACTTTGTCTCCCAGCATTTTGTTGTTGTTGTTGTATAGTCACAAAGTCATGTCTGATTCTTTTGTGACCCCATGAACTGTAGCCTGCCAGGTTCCCCTGTCTATGGAATTTCCTGGGCAAGAATACTGGAATGGGTTGCCATTTCCTTCTCCAGGGGTTTTTCCTGACCCAGGGGTTGAACCCACATCCCCTGCATTGTAGGCAGATTCTTTACCTCTGTGCTACCAGAGAAGCCCAACATTTATTCATCTCTTTAAGAAGTCAGTTTTAGTTCCTTTTGTTTGGAAAGTGTTTTCTTGTTTGTTTCCCCTTGATCTTTTTCCAATGCCTGGCATGTCATTTAAGACCACAGAGAGGTCATCTTTGTTAAACTGATGGAGAAAACAAATTTTGGATCTTGTGTTGGCAGACTTATTAGGTAAAGAAAGCAACATAAATTTACCTGTGGCTTTATGCAGATGGAAGCAAAATGCTTTAGGAGCTGACCTTGGATGGAGAAGAAAACCTAGAGCTAAGGAAATTAATGAATGAATAGATGAACGAATGGATGGCAGAGTAGAAAATAACCATTAATTGCTAATTTGGCTAAACTATCTTAATGAAATATGATAAAATAGCCATCACTTACTAACCCAGAAAGATTCAACAGTGCTTGCATAGAAATTCTTCAAACTTCTATTGTCTGTAGTAATAGAATTGAAACATACTGTAGTTTTTGTTTTATATCAGTCCCCTGAGACAACGAACGCTTTAGATGCAGGGTCCAATTATTTGATTTAATAAAGTAGTTGCTCTATAAATGTTGAGTGAGGAATCAGTTAATCGAAGTAGATTTTATAAACACAAATGTATTTTGCAATTTTGATAAAGATATAGTAAACTTTGGTAAACCAAATTTCACAAGTTGTACATGACCTTGATATTAACATGGAAAGTGTCCTTTTCACTGTTGACTAATGGTACCTCTTCCCTGTCATTATAATCATTCAAATCTCTAACAAATAAAAATATTAAATAAAATAAAGTTTATCATCTGATATTAAGGTATAATAATAAGCATTTTTTGTCCTGAACTATAAGAAAAAAGTCAAAAGGACAAAGAAAGAGATAAGAGAATATAATGAGAATATAAGTATCCAAGGAATATTTTCTGTCTGTTATGATTTATGTAATGAAATTAAAAAGTTGAAAGCCAATTTTAAAGCATTTCAAAGTAATATCAAGAAAATTAATTTGAAAGATACATTTAATGTTTTGAATCAGAATCTGTCAAGCTTGTCATGAATTTTAAAACTGAGTTTAAAAAGTATTCTGATGCATATTATAAGATGTTGGAGTTTCAAATACTACAGAACTACCCAATAAATGATGATACAATAAGAATCAATTACCTGGCAATAATAAAGTATTTCAGCTGAAATCATGATGAATGTCAAAGGAAATGTTTTGATGTATTTAAATAATGAACTCTACTGTTTGAAAAATGTAGTTGTGCCAGATAACATTTAGAAAAATATTCTGATTTTTAACTTTATCCAGTTTTTCTTAACTTTTTATTAATGTGTGCACATACACAAAGTTCATATATTATAACTCTAAAACTCATTGAATTTTCACAAACTGCACACCTATGTATAACCAATATCCAGATGAAAAACCAGAATATTGTCAGCATACCAAAAGCCTTCCTTATATTTTCTATCTCTGCATATCTTTCAGATTAATTACTATCCTGACTGTAGCACAGACTATTTTGCCTACTTTTGAATTTTATGTTAATAGAATGAAAAATAGTGTATGTAATTTTTCTGTGTGTGACTTTTTTTTTCACCCAAGGTTGAATTTGTGGGGATATCTATATTGTTGCTAATAGTTGTACACTGTTAATTTTTATTACTGAATTGTATTCTATCAGACAACCATTCTACAACTTATTTATCCATGATGTTATTCATAAAACTTTGGGTGGTTTCAGTTTGATGGTATACAGAGCACTGTCATAAACATTTAATATATTTAAGTGAATATATCCTGATTCTACTTTCTTGCATATGTTATGCAGATTATCATATAAACCTATACAATTGATGTTAATTATATATATTATTCAGGCATAAGTATAAAATATCTTTTTAGACTGCTTCTTATTAAGGAAATAGATGTATCATTAAATAAATGCAGATAATTTAAAGAGAGAATCTTGTGTATGCCAGATATAGAGCTGAAATACATAATTTATTACCGATAAATATTCTGGAAGTAAATATCACTATGGTATCTTACCTCTGAGGTAACAAATTGTTAAAGGCTAAGTGGCAAATTAAAACTTCTCTATCTAATGTTATAAAGAATTTAGCACTATCACATTGCAAAAAATAAATTATATTCTAATATAAGTTTGGTTTGCAAAATGAAGGAGGGAGGAAACAAGAAGAAGGAAGAGAAGAGGGGGAAAGGTATTAGAAAGATATGTTTCCAAATGAAATGTAGAAACCCAGTCAGTCTGCTCTTGGAGTCTGTTTGTTTTAATTTGAATTTCCCTACAGGCAGACTTTGAGACAAGGATTCAACTAAGCAAGTTGCTGTCATAGAAAACCAGAAACCTGGGAAACATTGTAGACTATAGGGTTCAAAGATATTTCTTTCTTTCTTTTTTTTTTTTCTTTTTCCAGAGAGAGATATTCCTTTTAGGACAAAGGAACTAGGGTATTTTAAAATTAACTCTGAGAGCCAATGATCAAGTTCTAATCCTGAAAGTGTTACTGTCACATCCTGCCTGCTGTGTTCATGGGCAAGAACATTTGCAGATAAGCCCTTTGGCAATGAGATACTAATGACGGCAATTGGAAATTAATTAGTGGACATGTAAATAATAAGGTTTGAAGGGATTTCGGTGGGCTACCCAGAGTATCTGCACTAGTCTACTCCTTGCCCTGCTCAGATCCTTCCACTAATACTGTTGTTGGGTCGCTAGGTCTTGTCTAATTCTTTTGCAATCCCATGGACAATAGCCCACCAGGCTCCTCTACCTGTGGGAATTCCCAGGCAAGAATACTGGTATAGGTTGCCATTTCCTTCTCCAAGATCCTCCCATGTTTCCTGTTAAATACATTAAGTATTTCAGTATTATCATTGCTTTTTCATGTGATGGCCAGTGACAATATTATTTTAAAAATATAATAGGAAAAGTGAGAGAAACTACTCTCCATACTCCTCCGCAACTCTTTTTCTACATTCCCTTTACTCTAGCCAGCCTTCTAATAGGCCTGTTGCTTGTTTGATAGGTAAAAACGTAGACCTTCATCCTTCAGTGCTCTGTGTCTCTGAATAACCTGCCCTTGTAAGGATATACTTGGTATAATTACCCTTTAATAAATATTTCTCAGCATAGAAGAAAAGCCCCAAGAGACTCTCAGGGGAATACCTTGAATTCTGACTCTCCCTACCTCCAACATGGTGCAGTGATAAAGAATCAGCCTTCTAATGCAGGAGATACAGATTCATGCCCTGGGTGGGAACGATCCCCTGGAGTAGGAAACACAACCCACCCACTCCAGTATTCTTGCCTAGAGAATTCCATGGACACAGGAACCCAGTGGGCTACAGACCATGGGATTGCAAAGAGTTTCCCATGACTGAGTGACTGATCAGGCAAACACACCTCCATCACATGGCAGCAGTTTTATCTCTTCATAATCAGACTCTTTGCCAACAAATGTCCATCTAGTCAAAGCTTTGGTTTTTCCAGTAGTTATGTATGGATGTGAGAGCTGGGCTATAAAAAAAAGCTGACCACCAAAGAATTGATGCTTTGAACTATGGTGTTGGAGCAGACTCTTGAGAGCCACTTGGACTGCATGGAGATCAAATCAGTCAATCCTAAAGGAAATCAGTCCTGAATATTCATTGGAGGGACTAATGCTGAAGCTGAAACTCCAATACTTTGGCTACCTGATGCGATGAGCTGACTCATTTGAAAGGACCCTCATGCTAGGAAAGATTGAAGGTAGGAGGAGAAAGGGATGACAGAGGATGAGTTGGCTAAATGGCATCACTGACTTGATAGACATGAGTCTGAGTAAGCTCCAGGAATTGGTGATGGAAGGGAAGCCTGGTGTGCTTCATTCCATGAGGTTGCAAAGAATCAGACAACGACTGAACGACTGAACTGAAGTGAATCAGATTCTTATTCCAGCTAGTATAGTGACATTTTGCTTGTTTGTTTTGCTTTCTTGTATGTTTGTTCTGTTATGTTTGGAAGTACAAGATAATCAGGCAGCAAACTTGCATTTAGGTTTTCTGGAACATTTACTGTGTTACTTGTTAAAAGAGTACTTTCTGAGAACTAGGACCTTTGGTCTAGCAGAGCCTAAAGTTATAAGCACAGGAAGTATAAAATCCCTATGTGAGACCTGGAAGCTTACTGAGAAGGACCACTGTTTTATCTCCTATTTCTTAGGTTAATTTATTCTCATAGGGCTATAACATCAAATAATGTTCATAGTCTCAACTATATTTCATGCTTTGAAGGATAACACTCAATCATGAATAGCATCATCCCCAAGCTGATATCTCAGCTAAGTATTTAAGAGGTCGTCTTAACATTTTACCAGGCTGGTGCCTTCTAAGTGATGAGGTGTATTTGGAATGGGGGATCCCATCCTCATATGTTCATTGTTTACCTCATATTTGGTTTTTTGATCCAAGGTGATATCATACATGATCTACTGACAATAAATCAGGCACTCTGAGCTCTGATCAATATAGCCTTAATATTTCTCTCAAACTAAATAAATTTTTGACAAGTTTCTTTCTAACTTTAGCTCCCAACGTCTTATCTTAGAGCATTTACTTTAGAAAATGTCATTTTAAATACTCTCTGTTTCTTTGACATGTAGATTTTCTCTAGCCTCTTGAGCATTTTAGAAACAAAGACTGTCTTTCTCTAGATCCTGGGAGCCATCCTTTTGAAATGTAATCATCAAGGAAATCTCTGGGAAAATAGGAGCCCAACTTTCACAAACTAAGCATTGGCTTTCCACTAGCTCATCCATGCACTGAAAAACTCTTCTTCTTTTTGTTTCAGTGGAGTTTAACTCATACTCTTTCACCTATTACAATCAGTTCAGTTCAGTGACTCAGTCACATCTGACCCTTTGTGACTCCAAGGACAGCAGCACATCAGGCTTCCCTGTCCATCACCAACTTCCAAAGCTTACTCAAACTCATATCCATTGAATTGGTGATACTGTCCAACCATCTCATCCTCTGTCATCCCCTTCTCCTCCTGCCTTTGATCTTTCCCAGGATCAGGGTCTTTTCCAAAGAGTCAGTGCTTCACAACAGGTGGCCAAAGTATTGGAGCTTCAGCTTCAGCATCAGTCCTTCCAATGAATATTCAGGACTGATTTCCTTTACAACTAACTGGCTGGATCTCCTTGCAGTCCAATGGACTCTCAAGAGTCTTCTCCAACACCACAGTTCAAAAACATCAATTATTTGGTGCTCAGCTTTCTTTATAGTCCAGCTCTCACATCCACACATGACTACTGGAAAAGCCATAGCCTTGACTAGATGGACCTTTGTTGCCAAAGTAATGTCTCTGCTTTTTAATCTACTGTCTAGGTTGGCCATAACTTTTCTTCCAAGGAGTAAGCATTTTTAAATTTCATGGCTGCAGTTGCCATCTGCTGTGATTTTGGAACCCCCAAAAACTGAAGTCTCTCACTGTTTCCATCGTTTCCCCATCTATTTGCTATGAAGTGATGGGATCATGTCAGGGGAGTGTGAAATTTTCCTCAGTTCTGTCTCTTCTCAACAAAAATTTGAAGCAATGGACGTTAAAGCCCTTGGCATATCACAGCTCTCAGACAGACCATGCTATAGCTCTTGGACAGATAAGTGTTACAGGCCCATGTTACAGCTCAGTTTTATTTAGAACATAAAAGGAAAATATATCTTTGAAGCGTGAGAGCATGCAGACCCAAATGATGCGAAGAGAAGAGGGAGAGAGAAAAAAAGAGAGTGCGTGCACATGAGGGAGAGAGAGAGACCCTCAGCCCTTTGGCTCCTCTTTTTATATGATATTTTCCTCCCTCTGGGCCTGCCCTATGTAAACTGGGCTAGCCAGGAGTGCTATTTGTTCTACCCGAGGTCCTTACTCTGGTCCTTGGACCTTCCTTTGTTCTATTTTCTTGGGCTTTTCCCTTCCTTGTCTTTTAGTCACCGCCATTCTGGACTCCTTTTTTTCTATTCTAACTACCTGCATTCCCCTCTCAAGAGATGGGAGGCCCAATTCTTTGGGAATAGGGATGTTAAGGTCTTTCTGGCTACTTTCTGTGGAACTGGGACAGTGAGGGGTATTGGGCCTCCCCCTCTTTCTAGTCTCAGGCCTCAGAGTCCTTATAGTGGTGTGCATCTAAGGGTGAATGATATTTTCTGTTGTTAGCTGTAGTTTTATATATCCTTATTGAACTGGCACTGCATGTTGTAGCTTGTTGACCTGGGCAGAGACAAAATGGGTTAGACAATTGATAATACATGGAGCAATCATAAGCATCATCAATATGGCATAACAAGGACTAGTAGGGGCATTAGCCAACTCCAAATTCCCATTGCCAGGATGGCTCAAGTCCCTCCTTGTTCAGGGATTAGAAGATCTATCTCCTGTCTGTTTTGGAGTAAAACTCCTGCCAAGCTGTGTTGACTCTTTAGAGTTGACTTGAGAAATTTTATCCCCAGAAACTAGATTTTGGGGGTGTTCATTAGAATGGCACTCATTTGCAGTTCTGAATAGGTATCTGAGATCTCCCAGGGTCTCACAGGTGTATTGAGTGTCCTCTTCTGTTTTCTTCTACTGCTTGACTCATGAGTAGTGAGTCCAGGAGTCATGTCCTGGTACCTTGACTGCTATGGGGTTAGAAAGTATTACAGGGTAGGGGCCCTTCCGTGTGGGCTGGAGCTGAGCCTTTGGGGACCCATCTATCCATACTTTAATTAGGACTTGAGTTCCTGGAGCATATAGTGGTGACTCCTTAGAATCTTTGGATCCTGGTTGACATCCCCAAGCATATATCCTGTTGGAATTGCCCAGTGGCCATGGTATAAGACTGGAGGGTCTGAGCCTCTGGATCTAGGAAGAAGTCATTGACATAAATGAAAGGTCTCCCATATAGCATCTCATAAGGACTAAGATCAACCTATTCCTTAGAGGCAGTATGGGTGCAGAGGAGAGCAATTGATAAACCCTCCTTCCATCCCAGGGAAGGTCTCCTGGGTTATCTTTTTTTTATTGCTGATTTTAAGAACTGGTTGGCTCTTTCTACTTTTCCTGAAGACTGAGGTCCTTAGGCACAATGGAAATATTAGGTAATGCCCAGTGCTTTAGAGACCCGTTGGGTGACCTTAGAGGTAAATGATGTCCCATTGTCACTTTGTAGTGACCTGGGCAGATCAAATCTCGGAACGATTTCATGGAGCAGTTTTTTTTTTTTTTTTTACCACCTCCTCAGGCCTCTCAGTCCATGTGGGAAAGCATTCAATCCATCCTATGACTGTATCTATCATGACTAATAGGTATTTATACCCTTGAGAAACTGGCGTCTGGGTGAAGTCCATCTGCCAGTCCTCTCCTGGGTAGGTCCCACATCACTGGATGGGCTGGGCCAGCAGGGGTCTTTCAGCTCCTTGGGGGCTGTTTAATTGGCAAGTGGGACAAGAGGAGACCACTTGCCTTATAGTCGTTTGGAGGCCTGGTCTTCTGAAGGACCTCCCTAGTAATCTTTGGAGAGCCTTTTCCCCTAAATGAGTGGTGAAATGTAAGGAGATAACCAGCTTCCATAGGAGGTTCCCAGGCAGAAAAAGGAGTCCCTTCTTTTGGAACCACCCCATATGATCTTCTTGAAAGCCCTCACTCTTAGCTTTAAGAGTCTCACCTTCAGTATATGAAGGAGTTTCTGGCAAATTAGTCCGTGGAACTAAGGTGGCAACCCCTTTTAAATCATTGTTCCTTAATGCTGCTTTCTTACCTGTCTGATCAGCTGCTTGGTTCCCTTGTGCCACTTCTGTGCTCCCTTTTTGGTGTCCTTTACAATTGGAGACTGAAACCTCAGTGGGCTGATGGACTGCCTCCAAGAGTCTAAGAATTTGATCACCATATTTGATTGGGGATCCTCAGGTGGTCAAGTGGGCCCTTTATTTCCAAATAGCAGCATGTGCTCCAGAAAGGCACACTTGGAGTCAGGGTAAATGGCTACTCTTTTTCCTTTTCCCAGCTCTAAAGCTTGAGTCAGGGCTATGAGCTCAGACAATTGGGCTGAAGTAACTGGTGGCAAAGGTTTAGTCTCTATGGTCTTGAAATTGGAGACTATTGCATATCTGGCTCTTCTTTTTCCATCTAAGACAAAGATGCTTCCATCAGTGTACAGGATTTCCTCAGGATTGGTCGGAGGATCTTTGGATACTCCCTCTTGAGGTTTTGTCTAGTGGTCCAAGGTTTCTAGGCAAGAGTGAAAGGGGAGAGAGCCTTTTGGAGTAGGCAGGAGGGTGGCTTGGTTAAAAACCCCACAAGCGAATATAGTAAGGCCTGGATTTTCCATCAGCACTACTTGATATTTGTGGATTCTTTGATCAGACATCCATAAATGGCCTCTCACATTTAGGAGTTGCTTCACTTGGTGGCTGGTAGAAATAGTTTGCCCTCAAAAGAGACATCTTTTATCAGGACTGCAATAGCTGCAAGGTTTCGAAGGCAGGAAGAGGTTTCTTCTCAATAAGGGAGGAGGACAGTCAGCGACCACTAGAAACTTTTGTCCATTCCAGCAACAAAGTGCTCAGGTGAATCTTTTTGTAACTGTTTTCTCTATAGCACCCAAAATGGTACAGGTTTGGGAGGAGAAGGCTCCAGAGTAGGCAGTCAGGATAGAGCAGGTAGCCCCTGAGTCAACCAAGAAATTCACAGGCCTACTTGCCACATCCAGTTGCACCCTTGGCTCCAGCCATGTGATGGTTATCTGTGACAGGCAGCCTGGCTAGAGCGAGCCTGTTCAGTCCTGTTGAACCATTGTGAGAGGAGGCTTGGTGCTTGACCTTGAGGCTCTTGGGTACTTGAGGCTCTTGGGCAGAGTGCTGCCCAATGTCCCAGTTGATGGTATTTATAGCAAGCCAGTTTAGGAGACATGTCATGGTTTGGGCACTCTTTGGCCCAATGCCCCACCTGTCTACAGATTAGGCATTTGCCTCATGCCTTATCCTTCAAGGACTCGGGGTTTGCCATAGGGCTTCCCTGGAGGGTGGCCAGCACCTGGGCATATCTCTTTCCTTTGCTCCCTCTCTTAGGCCTTGGCCTTCTCCTCCTGTTCTATGTTACAAAAGGTATTGGTGGCTTTCTAGACCATCTCATCTAAAGAGGCAGCAGGGTCCTGCTGCTGTAACTTTATTATGATAAATGATGCACATTGGTACAGGAATTTGTCCTTTACAATCATCTGTCCCTCGTAAGAGCCTAACTCCAGATTGGTAAACTTTTAGCCTCTTCCAGAAAGACAATGAGGCCTTATTGGGCTCCTGAGTTATTGCTGAGACTAGGCACAATCCCACAACTAATATGCTTCCTTCTGTTTCCATGGGTGGACTTCCTTAGGGGTGAGTCTTTCTGAAGCTTATCCTGCCCAGTACTGTTGCAACCTGAGAGCCAGGCATCCCAGGGTCAGGGTGAAGATCCGCAGGCAGGCTGAGGCATCACAGCCTCCTAGAGATCAAATCCCCAGGCAGGTCAAGGTAGGTCGGCCTCCCAAGAATTGGGTCCCTGGGCAGGTCGAGGCGTGACAACCTTCTGGGATCCCTGGACTGGAGGATCCCTGAGCAGATTGAGGCATGACAACCTTTTGAGGACTAGATTTCTAGGCAGGTCAAGGTATGTTGACCTCTTCAGAACCCCGGACTGAAGTTGGGCATCCTCAAATTATCCAGCATGACCAGCACTGAGTAGGATTAAGGGGTTGTAGTTTTAACTCATTGACAGTTTGTTCACCACAGGTGGACGATAAAGTGTCTGCCTACAATGTGGGAGATCTGGGTTCAATCCCTGGGTAGGGAAGATCTCCTGGAGAAGGAAATGGCAACCCACTCCAGTATTCTTGCCTGGAAAATCTCATGGACAGAGGATCCTGGTAGGCTACAGTCCATGGGATAACATAGTCGGACACGACTGAGTAACTTCACTTCACTTCACCGCAGATGGGAATAGATCAGTTCAGTGCAGTAACTCAGTCATTTCCGACTCTTTGTTACCCCATGAATTTCAGCACACCAGGCTTCCCTGTCCATCACCAACTCCCGGAGTCTGCCCAAACCCATGTTCATAGAGTCGGTGATGCCATCCAGCCATCTCATCCTCTGTCATCTCCTTCTCCTCCTGCCCCCAATCCTTCCCAGCATTAGTATCTTTTCCAATGAGTCAATTCTTCATATGAGGTGATCAAAGTATTGGAGTTTCAGCTGCAACATCAATCCTACCAATGAACATCCAGGACTGATCCCCTTTAGGATAGACTGGTTGGATCTTCTTGCAATCCAAGGGACGCTCAAGAGTCTGTAAAGCAATCCAAGCCTGTGCCCTGAGACTGTGAAACAGTTAAAGGGTTATAAGCCTTATGCTGTTATTGCTCTAAGGGACTGTAAGTCACTGATTTCCTCCCCTTATCCTCCATAAGAGCAGGTTAGCATGTTTCCAAAGGTAACATAGACCAAAGGTAACATGGTTATCATAGACCCACTTTAGGTAATAACAAAGAAGTGGGTTACCGGCCCTGTTAGGGGCATTAAGAGTATTTTGATAATAAACTTGTTGCCTACAAGGGGGCAGGGTCCTGGTTGTAGGAGTTAGTAATTGGCTTAAAAATAAATTTGTGAGAGGCAACAGACCAGATGTTTCCATAAAAGTGGAATGGAGATTTGATCCCGGGGTATGTCTACAACCTTAGGAGAAGGATGGTAAGGGTTTGGGCCCAACTGGCCTGCAGGGCTAACTCCCAAAGTGGCAATTATCCCTGGAAGCCCAATTGCCTTTGAAGAGATGCCAACTGATGGACTTTAAGCAGGCATTGTGTGCCTGTCACCCACTCTAGCGGGTTCTCTGAGAGATGCTGGTGTTGCACATGCTGTAGGAAATATGGCCGATGAAGGCCTGAATATCTAGAGGGATTGGATATTATATAGTATTTCCCTCCCAAGGGCCAGCTTTTCTGGTTGTCCCTCCAGGAGACTGTAGAGGCAATCTTATGGGCCTGGATGGGGCTCAGGAAAAGAGCATGAAACAGGAGGGAAGGGGTCAGGGCACAACTTTGGAAAGAATGACATAGGGCTAAGGCATAACATAAACAGATTAAAATCAATTGGGTCCAAGATGACAAGTCAAATCCAAGTAAACCTTAATCCTCAATCTGTAAGCTAACTGACACACCCAGAGATGGCAGGACAGCTCCAAGGCACTGTCAAAAGATGGAGGAGTGGATGGTTCCACAATGGTTGGGGTGATCCTCCTACTCATTAGCATATGAATTCACCCCACTAGCAAAACCTAGCCACAACACATTCCATGGCAGAAACATTTGCCCTCTGCAATAGCCCACACCCTGCAGAGAGCTCACAACCTTTTCTCTGAATCCTAACAAATCCACCTCTTACCTATCACTGTGTCTCTCACTGAATTTTTGCAATGAGACATCAGAGCCTGAGCTTCATTAGGTCCTGAAGCCAGGTATCATGGGTTTGTGCCAGGCTCAAGTCCTGGGAGAGAGGAAACGAAGGATGGAAGGAAAAAGCAGTGGGAAACGTGTGCCAAGGAATCCCTTTGATAACCTGCCAGAAAAATTTGCTAAATACCTGACCTGTGATCACAGTTTTCGATGGCCTGATCCTTAGCACAAAGAAGATTAAGAACAGAAGAACCCCCGCTGGCTTTGGTCACAGCTACTGGGGCTCAGCAAATAGTGAAGGTTTTGGGGCATATCGAGGAGTAACCTCTTCAGAGTCCCTCAGTTGCATCACTGCCACTCACCTGTTTTTGGGGTTTCAAGGAAATAAGAAACGAAAGATTGTAAAGGAATTAAGATTTCATTAGGCATATGTCCCTCCAACCACAGGAGTGAGGACCTCCTACCTTAACTGGAGGTCTTCTGGAATCTGAGATTGATCTGCATGAACTTTCTGGTGAGTTCATTTTTCACTGTCCCAGTTTCCAGCATGATGGGTTTCTTGTCACTTCCCCTGTGCTGGATTTTCTTTGCATTCCGCTTCTACCATGGGAGCTTCCACAGAGTTGGGCTCCTGCTGTACTTGGCCTCCTCCTTTCAGGGGCCACACCAAGATTGTTTCAGTCACGTTAAATCTGAGTCATGGCACCATAGATGTCAGGAGAGTGTGATTTTCCTCAGTTCCGTGTCCTCTCAACAAAAATTTGAAGTGACTGATGTTAAAACCCTCGGCACGACACAGCTCTCAGACAGACCCTGTTATTGTTCTTGGACAGATCAGTGTTACAGCTCCATGTTACAGCTCAGTTTTATTTAGAAAATAAAAGGAAAATATATCTTTTAAGTGTGAGAGCATGCAGACCCAAATGATGTGAAGGAAGAGAGAGAGAGAGAAAAAGAGTGTGTTCACATGAGTGAGAGAGAGAGACCCTCGGCCCGTTGGCTCCTCTTTTTATATGATTTTTTCCTCCCCTTGGGCCTTCCCTTTGTAAACTGGGCCAGCCAGGAGTGCAATATGTTCTACCTGAGGTCCTTACTCTGGTCTTTGGACCTTCCTTTGTTCTATTTTCTCAGGCTTTTCCCTTCCTTGTCTTTTAGTCACCGCCATTCTGGACTCCTTTTTCCTCTTCTAACTACCTAACAGACTGGATGCCATAATCTTAGTTTTCTGAATGTTGAGTTTTAAGCCAACTTTTTCACTCTCCTCTTTCACTTTTATCAAGAGGCTCTTTTGTTCTTCTTTGTTTTTTGCCATAAGAGTGCTGTCATCTGCATATCTGAGGTTATTGATATTTCTCCCAGAAATCTTGATTCCAGCTTGTGCTTCATCTAGCCCAGCATTTCTCATGATGTAATCTGCATTGAAGTTAAATAAATCAGGTGACAATATACAGCCTTGACATTTTCTTTTCCCGATTTGGAACCAGTGTCTTGTTCCATGTCCAGTTCTAATATTGCTTCTTGATCTGCATACAGATTTGTCAGGAGGCAGGTAAGATCTGGTATTGCCTTCTCTTTAAGAATTTTCCACAATTTGTGATGATCCATATAGTCAAAGGCTATGGCTCAGTCAATAAAACATAAGCAGATGTTTTTTCTGGAACTCTCTTGCTTTTTTGATGATCCAATGGATGTTGGCAATTTGGCCTCTGGTTCCTCTGCCTTTTCTAAATCCAGCTTGAACATCTGGAAGTTCATATTTCACATAGTGTTGAAGCCTGACTTGGAGAATTTTGAGCATTACTTTGCTAGCATGTGAGATGAGTGAAATTGTGTGGTAGTTTGAGCATTCTTTGACATTGCTTTTCTTTGAGATTGGAATGATAACTGACCTTTTCCAGTCCTGTGGCCACTGCTGAGTTTTCCAAATTTACTGACATATTGAGTGAAGCACTCAACATCATCTTTTAGAATTTGAAATAAGTATTACAGGAGTTTTTAGTTAAGTGTTCCTTGTTGAACTCGTGTTATGAAATTTTTCAATAGTGTTGTGTGCAAGGCAAGGAAAGAGGAAATCCAAAATTTAATCTGGAAAATTTTAGAATCACAGTAAGGGTGAATCATTTTCCATCCATCATGAAAAGGAAATAGCATAGTGAAGTAGCCAAAAAGTACTTGGTTAGTTTCTTTGAGGGATGACATGTGGATTAATCAGAATCCAGTCAGGACATAGAAATCATACTAGTAACTTAAATAAGGAAAATTTGATATAAAATATTTTTAACTATTAAAGAGAGTAAAGGAGGACTTGCTACTATGTGTAGGGCTGAGAAGTGAACAGAAGGGAACTGGAAACTTAGGAGAGATAGCAGCCCCCAGGCTAAGACTCAAACTCCAGTAAAGAAAATGTGGCTACTATATATATATATATGCTGAAGATCATGGAGAAGAAATTTGCCAGAGGGTATGGTCTTGAACTGTTGGTAAGGAAAGACCTTTAAAGTTGGCAAGAAACCATTATAAAGTGTTTATCACTAGGCTTCTGGCACACTGACTTCTTGGGAACCACATCATGAGAAAATAAAAGCACACCAGTACCAAGGAGAGAGTCCTTCTCTTGTTACAGTATTGCAGTGATTCCAGTGCATCCTGTTGACAAAGCTAAACATTGTATTAGCTGGCCAAATAAAAACTTTATAAGGTTAAGTTCCAGTTTTTCAGAGCAGGTCAAAGAAGGGTGAATTAGGAGATCTAGTTTAGTTCAGTTCAGTCGCTCAGTCATGTCCGACTCTTTGTGACCCCATGAATCGCAGCACGCCAGGCCTCCCTGTCCATTACCAACTCCCAGAGTCTTCCCAAACCCATGTCCATTGACTTGGTGATGCCATCCAGCCATCTCATCCTCTGTCGTCCTCTTCTCTTCCTGCCCCCAATCCTTCCCAGCATTAGGGCCTTTTCCAATGAGTCAACTCTTTGCGTGAGGTGGCCAAAGTATTGGAATTTCAGTTTCAACATCAGTCCTTCCAATGAACACTCAGGAATGATCTTTTTAGGATTGCTTGGCTGGATCTCCTTGCAGTCCAAGGGACTCTCAAGAGTCTTCTCCAACATCACAGTTCAAAAGCATCAATTCTTCGGTGCTCAGCTTTCTTCATGGTCCAACTCTTACATCCATACAGGACTAATGGAAAAACCATAGCCTTGACTAGACGGACATTTGTTGGCAAAGTAATGTCTCTTCTTTTCAATATGCTATCTAGGTTGGTCATACTTTTCTTTCAAGGAGTAAGCATCTTTTAATTTCATGGCTGCAATCACCATCTGCAGTGATTTTGGAGCCCCCCAAAATAAAGTCTGAACTGTTTCCCCATCTATTTCTCATGAAGTGATGGGACCATATGCCATGATCTTAGTTTTAGAGATATTAAATTGATATCAACTGAGCTATCAGGAAGAACCATAATTTCCAGGGGTCAGCATCAGTCTCAGTTAAGCTCATTGATTCTACATTCTGTAGCAGCACTGGCTAGATTTTTCTTAATTCCAAGGAACCCATGGTGAAAGTCATATACACAGCCTCCCTATCTCTCTGGGAACTCCATTTATGGGATTATTATGCAAACACTGGGGTGACTGAGTCTGAGAATATCTAACCACCATTGTATGTGTTTATTTGGCCAGTTGTCTGTTTATTTTCTCTGTTATGAATATTCTTGGTGGGCAGTGCCATGAGATACAAAGATCCCTGAATTTTGTTTACTTTCTCATTGAAAAATGTTCATTTTTTTCTTTAAATCTCTGTTTTTCCAGCTCTTTCCAGATTCTTGACCAACAAATAGGCCATTTGTCTCTGCCTAGGAATTTATCTGTCTCCTTTTACAACAAATTGATGACCTAGGACATCTGCTCTGCCTGTTGGAAAGATTTTCTTTCAATACAATCTTTGAGGCCATTCCTGTGATAGTCTGCTTTTGACTAACATAAGTGTATTTGCTTACAACAGTTCAACCTTTCCATTAACTTGTACCCTGTTGTGTCCATACTTGGGAATAAGGAATTCCCTACCGTGTTATAAATGTGAGCTGAGGTAGAGATGTTGGAGCAAAGAAATTAGGTCAACTTGTAATCTGGTCCAGCTCTTTTGTAAATTATTTATGGTTTCTGACCTTCTTCAAACCTAATCATACATGTATTCTTTTCATTATATGAAATTATGTTGCATCTGTACAACTTAATTACTTGATAGGTTGATAATTCCCAGTTCAGATGACTAGTACCAGTTGTAGTCCTGGCCCTTAATAGACACTATCTTCTCAGTCTCTGTTTTGGTCCAGAAAATGCCAGAAGCTGCTTTTCTGATGGTTAGTAGTTCTCTTCTTTCAAATATACTCTATGCTAGAGATTTCACATGATATCCTTTTCTAAGATGGATGCTTCCAGCACCATGAACTCCACGTGGCCTTATAGACAGAATTTCTGGGATACTCGTATGACAGCCTGAAAGTAATGCAGAATCCTCTGGACCCACTCAAACCTGGCAGATTTCTGAGTCACCCAATAAATGAATGTGACCAGTGTTACTTAGACTTTATGTGCTGTACTCAAAATCTATAGTGGCCTACTAAGTAAAGTGACTGATAATCGGAAGAGGTTCAAGGTACAATGACTTATCCTTCAATTTTGGTGGGAAAGTCCTGTTATGCATCAGTTACCAGATTTCTAAAAAAAAAATCCTTATTTGTAAGCTCCATAAATCTAGGTTACATAATATAGATTTTTCTCCCACTCTCTGGGGCACATGTCATGCGAAGTGCTTGATATTTACTATTTATTAGGTCCAATTAACATGATGGCATTATTATAAAGAATCAGCTATGCATTTTATATAGTAGTCAAATGATATGATTTTTTTTTCTGACTGTATTTGGCTAAAATCAGCCGAATTAATGCTGTTTTGGGGAAAGAGTCTGAGCATCTATTTCAAGTAAGTGTAAACTGCTTCTAATTCTCTTTCCTGATTAGCATTGGTGGCAGGGGGCACATTTGCTAGATCAAAAACTGTATATCAAGTGTTAAAGACTGTACAGATCTGTTCCAGTAAAGTTACACATCTGGCAAAGCAGCTGCAATTGGAAATAACACTGGTTAAGTGGATGTTACTCACTATTATTTGCCATGCTTGATTTTTCTTTGTTTTTTGAGTAGGAAGGAATACAGACTGGTCAAGTAAATAGGCTTAAAATAAATAACATCACTCCTATCTATATGTTTAGGTCTCTGGCACTTTGCTTTTCTATCTGGGATGCAATATTGCTTTCAATTTACTAACTTGCCTGAAAGGAGGAAGCTTCAGGGTGTTTTTACTTGAATTTTCCTACCATTATTGCACACATTCACAGGTCAGATTATAAGAACAAGAGCTCTGCCAATTCAGTATGTATATTCATCCTGATTATGCATTCATGGACTAACAGATGCCCCTGGGGTTCAGAGGTGAGGGCTCTGTGGAACCATTAAATCCACAATAAGATGAATGAAGGCCAGTATTCCTGGTCTCCATGTGCTTGAATTCTAACTAAGGGTGTATGATGACACTTCGGTTTCCCCAGGATGTATTTACTTCAGACTCTGTGTCTACCAGGTTTCAATATACAGAAACAGGTCCTGTTAAATTTCTCTAGATCCTTTGAGGAAAGATTATGGGATTTGGTGTTATTTATACTTGCTTTGTTTTTTTGAGTATTCCTCAAGAGAATGTGGCCTCTTCTGGAATAGACGCCCTGAAAATTGGTACGTGGTTGTGATTTCACCTTGGATAGCTGGCATAAGCATCTCGATCATTTGTTTCTAAAGTTTGTGTGTGTGTATGTTGTTATTTTATAAGTCAGGTAATATCCTTATGAAACTATGGTTAAGCAGCCTAGAGAATCAGAGTGCTTCCCATAACTACATGAGCTTGGAAAAAATTTCTTCCTCAATTTAGCCTTGGTTGAGATTGAAGCTTTAGCTTCAGTGTTACTTTCATAGCAACCATGTAACAAAGAAGATAATACAGCTAAACTATGACTAGACTGACATACAGAGGGCTTCCCCAGTGGCTCAGTGGTAATGAATCTGCCTGCAGTGCAGGAGATGCAGGAGAGGTAGGTTTGATCCCTGATGAGGAAGATATGGAGGAAGAAATGGCAACCCACTTCAGTATTCCTGCCCAGAAAAACTCCCATAGACAGAGGAGCCTGGTGGGCTACACTTCATAGGGTCGCAAAGAGTTAGACACAACTGAGAGACTGAACACACATATATGCCTGTTGTTTAAAGCTCCTAAGATTGTAGTAATCTGCTAAGCAGCCATTGATAATTGATACGACAGGTATAGTACTTCCCCATTTGGACCATGCTGAGTCATAATTATCGTTACTGGTTTAAAAGCGTTAGGAGCAACTCTGGAAGAGGAAACAAGCAAACAAACATGGTTGTACAAGACATCTGCCTCAAGTGAAGTCTTTCCATGTTGCCCAGAAAAAGAAATACAGTGATTGTCTGATGACAAGAGTGTGCCTTTTCTGCTAGCCTAGAGTGTTCTGGGAGATCTCAGGTCTCAAGGTTCTCTGAAACATTCTACTTAGGTGTTTCATTTAAGGTCTTAAAGTCTCACTCTTTCCTTGTCAGGGCTCTAACTTGAGTATACAAGACTTACCAGGATGTGACTTTAGCTTTCTTTATACCTTGCAAGAAATGAGACTCTTCAATCCTGCTATAACCTTGTGACTTGCCTAGTCATGTTTTGTGTTGATGATGGCGTGAGTTGACTTGACTGTTTGTTTGCTTCTTTTTATTACTTAATGACCAGTAAGCCCTAATATTCCTATAATAATTATGGCCCCATATCTCTAAAAATATTACACAAACCAGTACATTTCACTCCACTTTTCTCCTAATTCACCACAAGTGAGTCTTGGTTATTGTAATGTTACAGCTTGGCGTACTATCATTACTTACTTACTACCAGTAATGGGGTCCTAGAGGTCTCTAGCCAGAGAGTGACCAAATTTCAAAATTTCATCCTGAATATCTGCTTTCTAAAACCACTTCTAGTGACAATTGTCTTAATTTGGGTTCCCTCAGAAGGTGAGTTCTAGAAAATAATTGAAGTGACATTAGTTTACTTGTGAGTATTTCAGGAAACACAGTAACAAAGTAGTCATTGTACCAGGAAAGGGAATGAGATAATAAAGGACATATTGTCAGACAAATTATCTAATTGAGCACAGGGAGCTTAAAGTACCTCAAAGATTTCTCTCTTTGAGGGAGAAATCTCAAAGTAATTTTCCCAGATGGGTGAGGAAACTGGGATATTTATAGTATTTATACACCAAGTCAGATCAGTAATTGGTAGAGGGCTGTTTTGGTAAACCATTACTTCTCTGTGATATGAAATTTGCAGTGCATTAAAGCAATTTAAGCTTCAACAGTCAGAGACTCAGCTTCAGGTAAAGTGATTCAGATAGTAGCCATTGGAATACTACAGAAATGCACTAAAATCCTGAGGAAGAGGGGTCACAGGCTGGACAACAGCCGAATCTGCTACAGTATACTGTTGCCTTGCTCTATAAATAATATTTTATCAAGATAATCTTTTTGGAAAAATTAAAAATACACCCTCAATTGTATACCAGAATACATGGTGATATTTCTGGAAGTCTATTAGACTACTTGAAAACTATAGCCAAATTCTTACCAAAGTTTTGTGGTGACCCAAGGACAAAAGAGCAGATGAAACCAAGGAGGGTCTTGGAATTCAAGAGTGAATAAAATGAAGCAGGGTCTTGGAATGCAAGAATGGAAAAATCAGACCCTTATAAACCTTCCCTACCATCCTCAATGTTGTAACTATTAATAAATTCCAGGTCCTCCTGATCAGTATAACCTGTCTCTCCTCCTTTCCCCAATAGGGAGAAGGCATTTGCCTTCCTCTCCCCCTGCTCCTACCTCATCCAATCAGCAAATGACCCGCAAGACCCCTAGAGGGGGAAAGTAGATCTAATCCTGGTTTTCATGACAATTTATGTATTGTGAATTTATTCTTAAATATAGATATCTTATGTTCTAACTATCCATTTCCAACACTCAAAAAATTTATTTACATATAATATGAAACCCCCAATTTTCTAAAATGTAACAAAAACATAATAAAATGCTTAATGTAAGTAATAAAGTATTAAACTAAGATGTTAAATGGGTTAATAAATCATATCATAATCACCAAACAATTAAAATACGGATTTTTATTAGAACTTGCTGTCAAAATTTATAATTTCTAGGCTAATCATAGAACAACAGTAAAATCAAATAGTGTGGTCGTGGTGATGTTTTAGTCATTAAGTCGTGTCCAACTCTTGCAACCAATGGAGTAACTATCAGAGAAAGAAAAAATGGGGAAATGAAATTTTATCAATATAAAAGAAGGCAAGAAGAGAGATAGAAGGAGGCGTTTCTCAGGCAAGACTGCAAATTATGAAAGAGTAGATTTAAATTCAATACAGTAATAGTTGTACCAAATGCAAATGGGTTACTCAGTTAAAGATAAGAAGGGGTTTAAGTTTAAATAAAATCCAACTATATAATACAAATAATAGACACAGTTAAAATAGGATACAGAGAAGTTACACAACAGAGAAAGATTTAATATGCACCACTAGCCAAGAGAAAACTGGGTTAGCTATATTAATATATTTATTTCAGGTTAACTAGACCTTATTTAGAAAATATTAGTTTAATTAAGAGGGATGTTTTATAATAACAGAATCCCCTAAGTTCTCTAGAGGATTATAATTTTAAATTTAATAGCAAATTAAATAAATTTTTGAAAAGATAGACTCACACAAAAATTCACAATAATTAGAATAGGGGAGTTAATCTGCCTCTCTCAATAACTGATCAAACAAGCAGAAAAAATGATATAAGATATAGAAAATATGAAAAAACATATTAATAAACTTGACCTAATAGAAGTATATTAAGCACTCATCAATACAGTTGCATAATAAACACTCATCTCAAGTACACATGGAATGTTTACCAAAGTTGACCGTATTCTGGGTAAATCTCATCAGTTCTCAAGACATTACAATTAGAGGGGGTACACTACAATTAAGTTAAGTTGGAAATCAATAACAAGAAAAATGACTAGAAAATTCCCATATATTTGGAAATATACTCTAAAATAGCTCAAAGGTCAAAGAAGACATTGTATGGATACTAGGCAATAAACTGAATAATAAGAAAATAAATTTCATGAATAGAATGGTTGGTCTGTCTCATACACTGAAGTCTGATTATCTAGTACATAGTGTTGGCATATAGTAGATGCTCAGCAAATATTTATTAAGTAAATTAATCCTAGAGTAACTGCATGAAATTTTTTGATGATTCTGAGCTCTGCTAAAACCGTCTTCCTTTGATGATGGCACTTACTGGATATGAGACATTTAGGCAAATTAGTCGATAGTAAGTAAAGATTCTTCAAAAAGACAGTTTAAGCAGAGCTCAGAGTTCAGGTTATCTTATTTTGTCACAGCAGCAACAGGAGGAGGAAAGAGGAGAAGAAGGGAGAGGTGAAAAAACAGGTACTATCGTTCATTATTAAAAATGAGACTCATATCTGAATTGTTCACAGAGTGATGTGAAACACAACAATTGCAGGGAAAGAATGAATTAGCTTATTTTATCTAAGCTGTCAATACCATCATTTTATGAATCAACTTGTTACTTATTAGAATATAAAGTAATTTCTTTGTCTCAACTTTATCTATACTGGTCCAGAAGTTCTTGAGAATTATAAAACGACTATCATTAATTGTAGAAACATTTCAGATTCTAATTTTTCAGCTTCTAATGCCGGAAAAAGCATTCTCTTAAACACTACTAATTAAAGATTCAGTTGTCATTATTGACCTAAATTCATCAACTGTAAGGATGTTAACATGAAGATTCATAATATTTTTATGAAACATTAATAATCTGTGACAATGTAAAGGTGGGGCTGAGAGATAAAAGCCAATATCCTTTCCTTTTCACTGTGAAACTGCTTTACAAGGTTTCAATTAGGTCCTTCTTTTACCCCTGAGAGAAGTTAATGAATGTAGTGCATTAATTACGGTTCCCAGAGACAGGTTCAGGAAATCCAAAATTGTAAAATTATAATCATTGTAGTTTTGCAGGCTCTAGTTTTTCTCTCATTTCATTTTACTCACAGAGTTGAAATGTGACTTTACAACCCGCAGCTTCAGAGGAAGTGCCAGTGTCAGACTAGCACCAAAGATTCTGCAGAGCAGGAGAACAGGAAAAGATGAAGTCATAGAACATTATATACTTACCCAAGATATAACTGGGTGTGGCTTATGATAGTTAAATGGAAGATTTTTTTTTACGTCTTGATTTCCCACCCCCTCCCTTTGGGATATAATTGCTTTTTAACCAATTCAGTACCATTTAATGCATATTTGTGGTTCAAATAAATTAAGTTTTAATTGTTTACATATATGCATATATACTCATACACACGTGTACATAGAGTGGAAAAGAGCTATCACTGAAACATATATATATATATATATATATATATGTTTACATATGTATAAGTATCCTTTTGTGGTATGCACACGTGTGTTATACGTGTTATGTGTATATGGCACGCGGGTATAGACAAAGAGTAAGAAATGGAAACTTTTTTATTATCAACACACAGCTCAGTTCAGTTCAGTTGCTCAGTTGTGTCTGACTCTTGTGACCCCATGAACCACAGCACAACTCCCTGAGTCCACTCAAACCCATGTCCATTGAGTCAGTGATACCATCCAACCATCTCAACCTCTGTCATCCTCTTCTCCTCCTGCCTTCAATCTTTCCCAGTATTAGGGTCTTTTCAAATGACTCCATTCTTTGCATAAGGTGGCCAAAGTATTTGGAGTTTCAGCTTCAACATCAGACTCTCCAATGAACACCCAGGACTGATCTCCTTTAGGATGGAGTAGTTGGATGTCCTTGCAGTCCAAGGGACTCTCAAAAGTCTTCTTCAACACCACAGTTCAAAAGCATCAACTCTTTGGCACTCAGCTTTCTTCACCATCCAACTCTCACATCCATACATGACCACTGGAAAAACCATAGCCTTGACTAGACGGACCTTTGTTGGCAAAGCAATGTCTCTGCTTTTTAGAATGCTGTCTAGGTTGGTCAGAACTTCCCTTCCAAGAAGAAAGTGTCTTTTAATTTCATGACTGCAATCACTAACTGCAGTGATTTTGGAGTACCCCCCCAAAAAAGTCTGACACTGTTTCTACTGTTTCCCCATCTATTTGCCATGAAGTGATGGGATCAGATACCATGATCTCAGTTTTATGAATGTTGAGCTTTAAGCCAACTTTTTCACTCTCCTCTTTCACTTTCACCAAGAGGCTGTTTAGTTATTCTTCACTTCCTGCCATAAGGGTGGGTGTCATCTGCATATCTGAGGTTATTGATATTTCTCCCGGCAATGTTGACTCCAGCTTGTGCTTCCTCCAGCCCAGCGTTACTCATGATGTACTCTGTATATAAATTAAATAAGCAGGGTGACAGTATACAGGCTTGACATATTCCTTTTCCTATTTGAAACCAGTCTGCTGTTGCATGTCCAGTTCTAACTGTTCCTTTCTGAACTGCATACAGGTTTCTCAAGAGGCAAGTCAGGTGGTCTGGTATTCCTATCTATTTCAGAATTTTCCAATTTATTGTAATCCACACAGTCAAAAGCTTTGACATAGTCAGTAAAGCAGAAATAGATGTTTTTCTGGAACTCCCTTGCTTTTTAAATGATCCAGTGGATGTTAGCAATTTGATCTTTTGTTCCTCTGCCTTTCCTAAAATCAGGTTGAACATCTGGAAGTTCACAGTTCATGTATTGCTGAGGCCTGGCTTGGGGAATTTTGAGCATTACTTTACTAGTGTATGAGATGAGTGTAATTGTACAGTAGTTCGAGAATTCTTTGGCATTGCCTTGCTTTGGGACTGGAACGAAAACTGAATTTTTCCAGTCCTGTGGCCATTGCTGAGTTTTCCAAATTTGCTGGCATATTGAGTGCAGCACTTTCAGAGCATCATTGTTCAGGATTTGAAATAGCTCAACTGGAATTCCATCACATCCACCAGCTTTGTTTGTAGTGATGCTTTCTAAGGCCCACTTGACTTCACATTCCAGAATATCTGGCTCTAGGTGAGTGATCACACCATCGTTATCTGAGTCATGAAGATCTTTTTTGTATAGTTCGTCTGTGTATTCTTGCTACCTCTTCTTAATATCTTCTGCTTCTGTTAGGTCCATACCATTTCTGTCCTTTATCGAGGTCATCTGTGCATGAAATGTTCCCTTGGTATCTCTAATTTTCTTGAAGAGATATCTAGTCTTTCCCATTCTGTTGTTTTCCTCTATTTATTTGCATTGATCACCGAGGAAGGCTTTCTTATCTCTCCTTGCTATTCTTTGGAACTCTGCATTCAGATGGGAATATCTTTCCTATTCTCCTTTGCTTTTCGCTTCTCTTCTTTTCACAGCTATTTGGAAGGCCTCCTCAGATAGCCATTTTGCTTTTTGGCATTTCTTTTCCGTGGACATGGTCTTAATCCCTGTCTCCTGTACAATGTCACGAACCTCCATCCATTGTTCATCAGGTACTCTGTCTATCAGATCTAGTCCCTTAAAACTATTTCTCACTTACACTGTATAATCATAAGGGATTTGATTTAGGTCATACCTGACTGGTCTAGTGGTTTTCCCTATTTTCTTCAATTTAAGTCTGAATTTGGCAATAAGGAGTCATGATCTGAGCCACAGTCAGCTCCTTGTCTTGTTTTTGCTGACTGTATAGAGCTTCTCTATCTTTGACTGCAAAGAATATAATCAATCTGATTTCGGTGTTGACCATCTGGTGATGTCCATGTGTAGAGTCTTCTCTTGTGTTGTTGGAAGAGGGTGTTTGCTATGACCAGTGCATTCTCTTGGCAAAATTCTATTAGTCTTTGCCCTGCTTCATTCTGTACTCCAAGACCAAATTTGCCTGTTGCTCCAGGTGTTTCCTGACTTCCTACTCTTGCATTCCATTCCCCTATAATGAAAAGGACATCTTTTTTGGGTGTTAGTTCTAAAAGATCTTGTATTATAGCAGAGAGTGTTTTGCCTATGTTATCCTCTAGGAGTTTTATAGTTTCTGGTCTTATGCTTAGATCTTTAATCCATTTTGAGTTTATCTTTGTGTATGGTGTTAGAAAGTGATATAGTTTCATTCTTTTACAAGTGGCTGTCCAGTTTTCCCAGCACCACTTGTTAAAGAGGTTGTCTTTTCTCCATTGTATATTCTTGCCGATGCCCATCAACTGATGAATGGATAAGAAAGCTGTGGTACATATACACAATGGAATATTACTCAGCATTAAAAAAAAAAAAATTCATTTGAAGCAGTTCTACTCAGATGGACGAAACTGGAGCCCATTATCCAGAGTGAAGTAAGCCAGAAGCAAAAACAACAATACAGTATATTAACACATATATATGGAATTTAGAAAGACAGTAACGAGAACCCAACATGGGAGACAACAAAAGGAACGCAGATGTATAGAATAGACTTGTGGACTTTGCGGATGAGGGTAAGGGTGGGATGATATGGGAGAAGGGCATTGAAGCATGTTAATTGTCATGTGTCTAATCAATCGCCAGCCCAGGATTGATGCTCGGGACTGGTGCAGCGAGATTTCCCGGGGGGTAGGGAGGAGGGAGGGGGGATCCGGAGGGGAAGCATATGTAAACCCATGGTGATATCATGACAATGTATGGCAAAAACAATAATAAAAAAAAAAAAAGAAAAGATCTTGTAGGTCTTCATAGAACCATTCAGCTTCAGCTTCGTCAGCATTACTGGTTGGGGCATAGACTTGGATTACTGTGATATTGAATGGTTTTCCTTGGAAATGATCAGAGATCATTCTGTCATTTTTGAGATTGCATCCATGTACTGTATTTCAGACTCTGTGTTGACCATGATGGCTACTTCATTTCTTCTAAGGATTTCTGCCCACAGTAGTAGATATAATGGTCATCTGAGTTAAGTTCACCCATCCCAGTCCATCTCAGTTCACTGATTTCTAGAATGTCGATGTTCACTCTTGCCATCTCCTGTTTGACCACTTCCAATTTGCCTTGATTCATGGACTTAACATTCCAGGTTCCTATGCAGTATTGCTCTTTACAGCATCGGACCTTGCTTCTGTCACCAGTCACATCCACAACTGAGTGTTGTTTTTGCTTTGCCTTTATCCCTTCATTCTTTCTGGAGTTATTTCTCCACTGATCTCCAGTAGCATAATGGGCACCTATCCACCTGGGGAGTTCATCTTTCCATGTCCTATCTTTTTACCTTTTCCTACTGTTCATGGGACTGTAGCCTTGTCTAACTCAGTGAAACTAAGCCATGCCTTGTGGGGCCACCCAGGATGGTCGCATCATGGTGGAGAGGTATGACAGAATGTGGTCCACTGGAGAAGGGAATAGCAAAGCACTTTAGTATTCTTGCCTTGAGAACCCCATGAACAGCATCAACACACAGAATTGTTCCAAATCACAATGCAGTTATTTGAAAATGTAATGGATTGGAGTGATCATTAATGATTTCCTTTAATATTTTAAGAACAAAAATGAATTGAATGACTTCCCTGAAAAATATATCATGCCACTAGTACACAGTTTGACTAAGGAAATTACTGGTGTAAATTTTCATATTACAGTAAGTCTCCTATATGTGGATGAGTTCTGAGAGTATGTTCATTAAGTCCAGTTTTGTTCGTTAAGTCCAAGAAATTTAACTAACACAAACAGATATATAGTACTGTGCTGTGATAGGATTATAATACATTTCTCACAAATAGTGCATTAAAAGCAAGTGCAAAATATAAATAAAACGTTGTTTATAATCTTATAGTGCAGTAACTTGAAAGTAGAGTCGTGTACAACAGCTGGTACTTGTTAACAGTACCAACTACATCACCGCTGCTTTTATGCTTGCTTGAATAACAGCTCAAGTTAGGCTTGAACAAAAAGTACTCTACTACTATCCTCTATGAAGTACTGTACAGTAAAGTATATAAAAACACAACCACTTGTAGAGGCTGCACACATATGACAATGCATGTTAGACAGAGAAACTAACCTACGATTGGATATGACAGTGTACATTCTCTTCTTTGAAAGTTCAAAACTTGAAGATTCATATGTAGGGACTTACTGTATTTTACAGTCTGTAGAAGCCAGGCATAAAAATTTTGTCTCTCTTTATGAAGGTAGCATTTTGAAGAGAGCTATCAAAATATTTTCTAAATTTGCTAGAAATTTGTGTATTTCATAATATTTTCTAAAAGTGTGATTAGATCTAAAAATACCATTTATTAAGTGATCCAGATCCATTTAAGTAGCTAAGGTCATAAATCAAAAGCACATGCATGCAAAGTTAGCAGGTACTGGGCTGATTTTATATGTTCAAAAGGAAAGATTTTGTTTTTGATGAAACAAATTTTAAAAAATGAATAGAGAGTCAATTAAAAGGCATAAAATGTAAGAGAGATTAAATAATAAATTTAATTTAATAATTCCAGGCAATGCTGTCTAGAATACCCAACTTGTAGTCTAAATCATATTTATAGCCTGAATCAATTAAGAAATAAGTGACTGAAATAGTAGGTTAATTAAAATTGATACATTTTTAAACTAGCAAACCAGATAGCTTGGTGGGCTAATAATATGTCAGAGTTTGGCAATAATTTCAACCAAAATAGTCTGAGCAGATAGGCATCTAGACATGGCCTCAATAAAGTTTAGTTTTTATGGTCTTATACTGGGTCATAGAACTTACCACATTATCTTTACTTTTTGAAAAATTATTATCACATGATGAGTATTTCTATAGACTAAATATTAATTGTGTCACTTTCTAACTATGAGAATTTGGCAAATTAACTACTTCCCTTTCGTCCCATTTTCCACACTTATGAAACAGGGATAATAATAAATAATAATTTAGCATTAGAATAATAAACAGGGATAATAATAAAGTTTATCACCTAGGATTTTTAAAGATTAAATTAATTAAGTAATATATAAACAGGACATTGACACACACTGAGTTTTCAAGAAATGAAAGCTAATGCATGTTTTCCTTTAACACTCAAGGTGTAACCCATAGTGAAGACAATTCTGGATGGAGAGTTCTGTTTAAAACACAGAATTGTGCATATTCCAGTCTCATTTTATGGTGTTTGGATTCATATCAACTTGCAAACAGTTAAATAGATTACAACTAAGTAGACCATGCCAGTCTAATCAAAAGGCAACTGAACTAAGGCTTCTATTTTCCTTTCCTTTAGCCATTTTATATATGAAAATGATCCTCTTCAGGATCTTTCAGAAAATCTTATCCACTGTTGGAACACTTTTAACAAATGAAATCCAAGCTAAGGGAAGGAAATTAACAAGAGAGCTCAAAGAAAATTACTTCAGAAAGAAAATAGCATTTTAGATGACATGGCACCTTACAGAGAGTTTGGAGATATAGGAGAATCATTCAGAAGATAAAAAGGGAGGTTTTTTTTTTTTTTATGATTCAGGGACTGAAAATGAGATCTGTAATTGGAAAAGGTCTACAAGATTATGATGCCTTTTGAATTGCAAATACCAGGTTAAGAACTTATGAGAAAGGTATTTTGGAAAGTGTGCTCAGAGAACAAATGACTTAATACCTTCTGTTTGTTCTCATCTATCAGAGGTCCCATTGCACACTACTCATCTAAGGAGACAGGAGACTTTCAATTCATTAGCCTTACTGCTAACCTTTTGTTCTCTCAAAACCAAGGAATCACACAAGCTGCTAAACAAAATTAAAAACTCTGTATGGGATTAGGCCTGGTTTCGGTTATTCCATGTGGCATTTTGTGTCCTCGTCTTTTTGGTGGGAGGTGGGGAGTAGAAAGTAGAGGGAGGGTAGTGTAAAATTACATAAAGAGCAAGGATGTCGACTCATAGACAACCCAGTTCAATTCTTTCCAGCTATACATGCTGTGCAACTTGATGGCCATATTCCTTAGTGAAAAGGATTGGTTTTTCAGTTCAGTTCAGTTCAGTCACTCAGTCGTGCCTGACTCATTGTGACCCCATGAACTGCAGCACGCCAGGCCTCCCTGTCTATCCCTGTCCAGCTCCCAGAGTCTACGCAAATCCATGTCCATCAAGTCAGTGATGCCATCCAGTCATCTCATCCTTTGTCGTCCCCTTCTCCTCCTGCCCTCAATCCTTCCCAGCATTAGGGTCTTTTCCAATGAGTCAACTCTTCGCATGAGGTGGCCAAAGTATTGGAGTTTCAGCTTCAACATCAGTCCTTCCAAAGAACACCAAGGACTGATCTCCTTTAGGATGGACTGGTTGGATCTCCTTGCAGTCCAAAGGACTCTCAAGAGTCTTCTCCAATACCATAGTTCAAAAGCATCAGTTCTTTGACACTCAGCCTTTTTCACTGTCCAATTCTCACATCCATACATGACCACTGGAAAAACTATAGCCTAGACTAGATGGACCTTTGTTGGCAAAGTAATGTCTCTGCTTTCTGATATGCTGTCTAGGTTGGCCATAACTTTCCTTCCAAGGAGTAAGTGTCTTTTAATTTCATGGCTGCAATTACCATCTGCAGTGATTTTGGAGCCCCCCAAAATAAAGTCTGACACTGTTTTCCACTGCTTCCCCATCTATTTGCCATGAATTGATGAGATCAGATGCCATGATCTTAGTTTTCTTAATGTTGAGCCTTAAACCAACTTTTTCACTCTCCTCTTTCACTTTCACCAAAAGGCTTTTTAGTTCCTCTTCACTTTCTGCCATAAGGGTGGTGTCGTCTGCATATCTGAGGTTATTGATATTTCTCCTGGCAATGTTGATTCCAGTTTGTGCTTCTTCAAGTCCAGTGTTACTCATGATGTACTTGGCATATAAATTAAATAAGCAGGGTGACAATATACAGCCTTGACTTACTCCTTTTCCTATTTGGAACCAGTCTGTTGTTCCATGTCCAGTTCTAACTGTTGCTTTCTGACCTTCATACAAGTTTTCTCAAGAGACAGGCCAGGTTTTCTGATATTCCCATCTCTTTCAGAATTTTTTTACAGTTTATTGTGATCCACATAGTCGAAGGCTTTGACATAGTCAATAAAGCAGAAGTAGATGTTTTTCTGGAACTCTCTTGCTTTTTCGATGATCCAGAGGATGTTGGTAATTTGATCTCTGGTTCCTTTGCCTTTTCTAAAACCAGCTTGAACATCTGGAATTTTATGGTTCATGTACTGCTGAAGCTTGGAGAATTTTGAGCATTACTGTACTACCTTGTGAGATGAGTGCAATTGTGTGGTAGTCTGAGCATTTTTGTTGTTTCCTTTCTTTGGGATTGGAATGAAAACTGACATTTTCCTCTCCTGTGGCCATTGATGAGTTTTCCAAATTTTCTGGCATCTTGAGTGCAGCACTTCCACAGCATCATCTTTTAGGAATTGAAAGAGCTCAACTGGAATTTCATCTCTTCCACTAGCTTTTTTTGTAGTGATTTTTTTAAGGCCCACTTGACTTCACATTCCAGGATGTCTGGTTCTAGGTGAGTCATCATACCATCGTTATCTGAGTCATGAAGATCTTTTTTGTACAGTTCTTCTGTGTATTCTTGCCACTTCTTCTTAATATCTTCTGCTTCTGTTAGGTCCATACCATTTCTGTCCTTTATGGAACTCATCTGTGCATGAAATGTTCCCTTGGTATCTCTAATTTTCTTGAGGAGATAACTAGTGTTTCCTATTCTGTTGTTTTCCTATATTTATTTGCATTGATCACCGAGGAAGGCTTTCTTATCTCTCCTTGCTATTCTTTGGAACTCTGCATTCAGATGGGAATATTTTTCCTTTCCTCCTTTGCTTTTCGCTTCTCTTCTTTTCACAGCTATTTGGAAGGCCTCCTCAGACAGCCATTTTGCTTTTGTGCATTTCTTTTCCATGGGCATGGTCTTAATCTTTGTCTCCTATACAATGTCATGAACCTCCATCCATAGGTCATCAGGTACTCTGTCTATCAGATCTAGTCCCTTAAATCTATTTCTCACTTCCACTGTATACTTATAAGGGATTTGATTTAGGTCATACCTGACTGGTCTAGTGGTTTTCCCTATTTTCTTCAATTTAAGTCTGAATTTGGCAATAAGGAGTCATGATCTGAGCCACAGTCAGCTCCTTGTCTTGTTTTTGCTGACTGTATAGAGCTCCTCCATCTTTGGCTGCAAAGAATATAATCAATCTGATTTCGGTGTTGACCATTTGGTGATGTCCATGTGTAGAGTCTTCTCTTGTGTTGTTGGAAGAGGGTGTTTGCTATGACCAGTGCATTCTCTTGGCAAAACTCTATTAGTCTTTGCCCTGCTTCATTCTGCACTCCAAGGCCAAATTTGCCTGTTACTCCAGGTGTTTTCTGACTTCCTACTTTTGCATTCCATTCTTCTGTAATGAAAAGGACATCTTTTTTGGGTGTTAGTTCTAAAAGTTCTTGTAGGTCTTCATAGAACCATTCAACTTCAGCTTCTTCAGCATTACTGGTTGGGGCATAGACTTGGATTACTGTGATATTGAATGGCTTTCCTTGGAAATGAACAGAGATCATTCTGTCATTTTAGAGATTGCATCCAATTACTGCATTTTTGGACTCTTTTTTTGACCATGATGGCTACTCCATTTCTTTTAAGGGATTCCTGCCAACAATAGTAGATATAATGGTCATCTGAGTTAAATTCACCCATTCCAGTCCATCTTAGTTTGGTTGTTTAGTCCATCTTAGTTAGATAGATTTTTAATCGTCATTTAGTCCATGTGTGCATGCTAAGTTACTTCAGTTGTGTCCAATTCTTGTGATTCCATGCACTGTATCCCACCAGGCTCCTCTGTCCCTGGGATTCTCCGGGCAAGAATACTGGTGTTGGTTGCCATGCCCTCTTCCAGGGAATTTTCCTACCCAGGGATCAAACATCTCTCATGTCTCCTGCAATGGCAAGTGGGTTCTTTACCACTGAGCCATCAGGGAAACCCTAGTAGCACCCATCAAGTACTCAAAAAATGCTTATTTAAAAACTGTAAAGCCAATATTTTCTTAACTTCATACTTTCCTTCTTGTTCTGTAAATTGGAATTATAGTATTTTCTAAGTTTGCGGGTATTAAAAAATGTATATAAAATGAAATAGAGAAAGCACTTGATGCATGATAGACTTTCCTCAGTCAATGGCACCTTTGGTATTTTATTAAAAAAATACTCAAATGTTTAAAAAGATTTTTTTATTTTTCATACACAAGGAATTATTATTATTTTAAATGCTAAGCCTACCAAGAATTCAAATATTTTACTATCATTTTCTTCACATGCAAATTTGGAGTCAGTTATTCTGGTATCTACCCATGGAAAATAAACCTTTTTAATTAATTAGGTAACTGTGACAGAGTTTTAGGTAAACATTTTTTATGTTAAATAGTTAGATTTGGAACAGTTTTTATCTGTGTTACTTATGAAAACCTAAATTAAGAAAGAAAGAAATTTAATGTTAGGAAATATCTTTTTTCTAACTTTTTTCTTTTTCAAACATAGCAGGATTTTAGGACATTCTGAATGTGGTGGTTCAAGCACCTGGAAAGATGTTTCTTTTTTTCCTATCAATATTTTCCCCCAGATTTCCATGCAAGAAAAGTCATCCGGTTGTTCATTCTTTATAATATTGTCATACTAATTTAGCTGGAATATAAACTAGACAATAGGATTTATTATGAAACTGCTATCAAACATTGGGTTCCTCCTATCCCATTTCTTTCAATTGTTAATATAACCTCTAAGTGCTTTTGAATACTAAATTAGAAATAGCCAGGGAACTTTAACGTTTCCCTGTAAGAATTTTCTTTATCTATGAATTATATGAAGTACAATTTGTGACTAAGTTTTCCTGTATTTCTTTCATCTGCAGCACTTTCAACCAGTAAAACACTGCAGGACCATAAATAGACCTAACGCCCGTCAATCACCTAGTGTGGGATGATGCTTTAACCCTAAGTCAGCACTAGCTTCCCGCTGACTCTAATTTCAATTATTTCAATATTGCCTTAAAGAAAGATGAAGGACCCCTGAGACCGTCTACTTTTATTCTTATATATTAAATCATCCTGAATTTGTTCACATGATTTTGATTTCAGATGTGGCTTCCCTGTTGGCTCAGACTGTAAAAATTTGCCTGCAATGCAGGAGACCTAGGTTCAATCCCTGGGTTGGGAGGATCTGCTGGAGAAAGGAATGGCTACCAAGTCCAGTATTCTTGGTTGCAGAATTCTATGGACAGATAAGCCTGGTAAGCTTTAGTTGATGGGGTTGCAAGAGTTGGACGTGACTGAGTGACTAACACTGCTATTGCATAAAGATGTACCTCTGCTGGCTTAATAGAAGGGAGGATGATTCATCAAGTTTATATCACTGATGATTTTGGATACTACTAGAGGAGCTGGAGAATCCCACCTACAGAGGGGCCTGGTGGGCTCCAGTCCATAGGGCTGCACAGAGTTGGACATGACTGAAGTGACATAGCACTCATGCACACAGAGGAAAGGGTATGACTTCTAGTCTCTTGGAGCAGAAGTTTACATGCTCCTTTGGCCGAAAGAACTGCTCTCAGGGAGTGCAGCCTTTATCATCATGCGTATTTGCATTACTCCCTTTGCTCTAGGTACAGACCAACTTTCTCCACATCGTGTCCAAAAGCTAGAGACTTATAGATCATGTATTTTTCCAGCTTCAGATACCTATGAGACTGCCTTGAGTCTTCTAAAATTTTGTGTCAACTAATCCTTGAAAAAATAATTATTATTTTAAGGTAAAGATTGGGTCAGATAACCTCTATTGGGTCTATCAGGTTTGTGTAAGGTAACCTGATTATATAACAACATGAAACTGAATATATAGCCCATAGAAACTTAAAGGAAAGGAGGAGAAGATGGCTGGAAAAATGAAGGAGGAGAGTAAATAGTCATTTTGCCCTTTGTCACGTCTTATATATGGTTTCACTTCCACATCCACTCAAATTAGAATTTTCCAGGTCCACATAAAATGGTAAAGTAGTATACTTTGGACTTCCAGAAAAGTACTATCCCTTCCCATTACACCTCATCATGACCCTGTTTGTTAACAACCTGCATTCAGTCAAGGAAGAGATATTTGAGTCCTTAATCATTCAGATTTCTCTGCTGTATATTAAATTGCAGATCCTATAAGACATTCCAACCAGTTTTCAAATATTGATGTAATGACTTTCTGATGTTGATTCTCTATACTCTGTTTCTCTGGATCACATTTTGCAACAGATCTTTAACTTACAATGTGATATATTCTAGCTCTTTGTTTATTAGTCTTCATATACTTCATTCATCTATCTTTTCCCATTGTTTTGTTACCATGGCAGGAGAAATTATTGCCAACCATTCCAACAAGCTATAAAGAAATAAATATATGGGAAAAGTTAAAAACAAAAGGTATCATAGACCTTCCATTAAAATATAGGCAGATGAGCTTTGTACCAAGATAGCAATAAAAACTAACATGTACATTCGAACTCTAAGCTGTTCACTCATTTTAAGTTATTGGAATTTGTCTCCAATTAAATTTAAAACTTCTGCACAATTCAGTATAGATTTTAAATACTATCACCAATAGGACTTGCTAGAAGTATCTGGACAATTAAAACAGAAATCAATTGGATTATTTTTTCAAGTTTATTATATTCCTTTTGTTCTATACCTAGGTAACACAAATGTCACATGCCAGCAATTATTCAGTTAATTCAAACAATAGCATCAGTTTTGCTTTTTGAGGTTCAAAACTACATAGAAACTGAACAACATCCAAAACAACATTTTTTCTTCAGTAGCAGAATCTTTTCCCTTCACTTCTCATAAGTACAATAAGTATTATAAACCACATTAGTTAGTTGGAAATCACAATTTTTGATGACTAATTTCTTTCTTTCTTTTTTTATTTCAGCCTCATTCCCCATGCTTCCCAGCCTCAAACATAAATTTAGTAAGAAAAGGTTAATTCAATGATATAAACATTAAAATATGTTTCATGTCCTCTGTTCTTACTCACCAAGGAATGTTATATGAAGCTTATTTAAAAGAAAAAAAGTATTACCCCTCTGTCTATATGATAAGACACAGTCTCAAACACAAATACTCTGGAAGTTTATAATTGACAAAAAATGCTTTAATACAGGTTTTGTTATCAGTTGAACCAAAGCTATATAAACAAGAAGGTCTATTAACCTTTTCTGGCTCACTGAATCACATAAAATTTAAATCAACTAATCTATAGAAGATTCTTGAGAGTCACTTGGACTGCAAGAAGATCCAACCAGTCCATCCTAAAGGAGATCAGTCCTGGGTGTTCATGGGAAAGACTGATGTTGAAGCTGAAACTCCAATACTTTGGCCACATGGTGTGAAGAGTTGACTCATTGGAAAAAACCCTGATGCTGGGAAAGATTGAGGGCAGGAGGAGAAAGGGACGACAGAGGATGAGATGACTGGATTGCATCACCAAGTCAATGGACATGGGTTTGGGTGGACTCCGGGAGTTGGTGATGGACAGGGAGCCCTGACATGCTGCGATTCATGTAGTTGCAAAGAGTTGGACACGACTGAATGACTGAACTGAACTAAATCTATAGAAAAATTGATTCTTTCATTTATAACTTTTCATAAAATTAGCTTCTTCCTCGGAATCATACAGTGACACTAAATCAAGCTATAGTCAGAAAATGCCAAGTGAATTTTCAAGGAAAGAAAACGGAATTATAATAGATTCTGTAGCTGATTATTGCTTTATTTTTAAGTTAGTAGGTACTCAAAACTCAATCTAAGTCAAATGGATTCTTTACCCATTATTCTATCACATGTATTTATTTAATTAATTTATGTATATTTTGTTTGTTTTGGTCACTAAGTCATGTCTGACTCTTTGCAAAACTATGGACTGCAGCCCACTAGGCTCCTCTGTCCATGGGATTCTCCCAACAAGAATACTGGAGTGGGTTGCCATGCCCTCCTCCAGGGCATCTTCCCAACCCAGGGATTGAACCTACATCTCTTAGGTTTCATGCACTGGCAAGCAGGATCTTTACCATTCACTGAGCCACAAAGCAAGCCCAATTTATGTTATATATATATATATATATATAATAAATTTTATATAAAAATTAGAAAAAGCACACAGGACCTCAATATATATATATAATTTCAAATTCATCAGTGATGCTGATGCCAGGTTACCTTAAAATATGACAGAAATAGAAAAAAACAAGTTTTATTTTAAAAAGTGATATTTTATAAAATGTAAAATTATAAAAAACTTTCTCTGTTTTAAAAGCAGGTTTTCTCATGAGTCTGCATTTAACTTGAACTCACTGTTCTTTTTTTTTTTTTTTTTTTTTTTTTTTTTT
>ML664196.1:2760175-2818606 GCA_007570785.1 Antilocapra americana
CATGGGATTTCCAAGGCAAGAATACTTAAGCAGGTTGTCATTTCCCTTCTGCAGGGGATCTTCCCAGATCAGGGATCGAACCGGGGTTTTCTGTACTCCTGCAGGCAAATTCTTTACCACTGAGCCACCAAGGAAGCCCGCAGTCATGACCATTACCTGTTCGCAATTTAGACTTGATAAGAAAAGAAACGATGTGCCATCAAATCGCCTTCATTTATCTAACTAAGTATATGATGACTATTTCAGATTTAAAGAAAATACAATTTTTTAAATTAAGTATTTCAGAACCTTAACTGTTCACAGTGCCTTTTTATTTTTTTTTTCTTTTTTTTTTTTTTTTAATAATTGTTTTAGCCATACATTGTTATGATATCACCATGGGTTTACATATGCTTCCCCTCCGGGCCCCCCCTCCCTCCTCCCTCCCCCCCGGGAGATCTCGCTGCACCAGTCCCGAGCATCTATTTGTCCTTCAGAACTCACTGTTCTGAAGGACAAATAGATGATTTACTCCAAAGAGCGTCCTTTAAATCTACAAGGTTATCATGAAACTTGGTAAATTGATAGTGTAGAACCTAGTGAAAGATTAGAATATAAATAGAGGACCTCAGACTTTACTGCTGACTTTGAAATTCAGAAATAATATTTGTCACATTATTATAAAGCTATTGCTTTTCCAATGATAAATTCTTTGTCAAGAGGGATTGTAATCATTAGACCACATTTTGGATTGTATTGATTGTTTGCTCAAACATGAGATCTGGCCACAATCCTACAATAAATTTCCCATCCCAGCCTTCTCTGCTAGCTCATACAGTGCTTTAAATATCTTTAATTGTGAAAACAATAATAGGGGGAAAAAACGAAAGAAAACAAAACAGCATAGTAGCATATGAGAGTTGATTTGCTTTAAGGCATGATGTGTAACTTTGTAAATTAAATTACATCACCATGATTCTTTGTATCTCTTTAATGATCCATGAGACTTGACAACAAATGTATAGTTTACATTATAGTTTATCCGAGATAAAAAAAATTCTCTAAAAATCCAGAACTTGCTTCACTCTTGAGCTAGGTCTTGGTGTTAGAATCTGACCTGGCATCCACAGCTTGGACAAAGTGTTTGTTATCCTGTTGCACACAGTGATTTTTCATAATGTTGACTGAGTAAAAAGAAAATGTCATTTTGTAAACCCTAAAATATCAAACATGTTCCTCTCTCAGCCAGTGTGAATCAAAAATATGTCAATAGTGAACTTGAAAAATTGAATTGAAACAAATTGATGGATAAAATCCTTTATTTACTCCTTTGTGGTTCAAAGGACCCTAAACATAGAGTTGAAAGACATGGCTTCTATTTTTGATTTGGCCACTGAGAACATGATATAAACCTGATCATTAACCCCTTTGGGCTTCAGCTTCCTCATGTTTCTTTTAAATTAAGGTTTTTGTTGGCTAATTGTTTAAGATTATTTTTGAGATTTCTCCAAAGAAGATATAAAAATGGCTAACAAACACATGAAAAGATGCTCAACATCACTCATTATCAGAGAAATGCACATCAAAACCACAATGAGGTACCACTTTACACCAGTCAGAATGGCTGCCATCCAAAAGTCTACAAGCAATAAATGCTGGAGAGGATGTGGAGAAAAGGGAACGCTCTTACACTGTTGGTGGGAATGCAAACTAGTACAGCCACTATGGAAAACAGTGTGGAGGTTCCTTAAAAAGCTGCAAATAGACCTGCCATATGGCCCGGCAATCCCACTGCTGGGCATACACACCGAGGAAACCGGAATTGAAAGAGCCACGTGTACCCCAATGTTCATCGCTGCACTGTTTACAATAGCCAAGACATGGAAGCAACCTAGATGCCCATCAACTGACGAATGGATAAGAAAGCTGTGGTACATATACACAATGGGATATTACTCAGCATTAAAAAAAAATTCATTTGAAGCAATTCTACTCAGATGGACGAAACTGGAACCCATTATCCAGAGTGAAGTAAGCCAGAAGCAAAAACAACAATACAGTATACTAACGCATATATATGGGATTTAGAAAGATAGTAACGAGAACCCAACATGGGAGACAACAAAAGGAACGCAGATGTATAGAATAGACTCGTGGACTTTGTGGATGAGGGTAAGGGTGGGATGATATGGGAGAAGGGCATTGAAGTATGTTAATTGTCATGTGTAATCAATCGCCAACCCAGGATTGATGCTCGGGACTGGTGCAGGGAGATTTCCCGGGGGGGGAGGGAGGAGGGAGGGGGGTTCCAGAGGGGAAGCATATGTAAACCCATGGTGATATCATGACAATGTATGGCAAAAAGAATAAAAAAAAAAAAAAGAAAATTCATGGTTATAAACCTGTTAAAAAAATAAAATAAATAAATTAAGGTTTTTGAATAAATTATTTTTAGGTGGGTTTTCTGTTCTTCTACAATTTTTGTTTATTCATTACCTAATATACAATGAAACATTGAACTTCCTAATAATCCTATGAAAAGGGTTTCCCTAACATCTTCATTTTGCAGGTAAATAAACTGTGGCAGAGATGGGGTAAACGTCTTGCTCAGAGTAACACAGCAGGGCAGTGACAGAGACAGAAATCCAACTGATTGTGTGTAACTTCAGAGTCCCTTGTGCTTCTTCTCTATTACCTAATATTACTTTTATGAAAGACTGAACACTTTCTTCTTGAATTGCATTCAATCTGCAGCTAGCTTTCAGAGGCAAAACCCAGCTCTGCAACTTACCCACTATGCAACCTCTAACAACTTATTTATTTTCCAGGTCTCAGTTTCATAGAAATGAGATGAGATCATTGTTCTAATGAGGATAATTGGGGATGATAATTGTTCCTTTTTTCTAAAGCTATTGCTGTTGTTCAGTTACTCAATTGTGTCCAACTCTTTATGATCCCATGGATCTCATCCTCTGTCATGCCCTTCTCTTCCTGCCCGCAAGCTTTCCCAGCATCAGGGTCTTCTCCAGTGAGTTGGCTGTTTACATCATATGGCCAAAGAATTGGAGCTTCAACTTTGGCATCAGTCCTGCTAATGAATATTCAGAGTTGATTTCCTTTAGGATTGACTCACTCATTTGATTTCCTTGCAATCCAAGGGTCTCTCAAAAGTTCTCCAGCACTTCTCCAGTATCATCACTTCTTTGGCACTTGGCCTTCTTTGCGTCCAAGTCTCACATCTGTACATGACTACTGGAAAAACCATATCTTTGACTAGAACAGACCTGTGTCAGCGAACTGATATCTCTGCTTTTCAATACGCTGTTTAGGATTGTCATAGCTTTACTTCCAAAGAGCAAGCGTCTTTTAATATCATGGCTACAGTCACCATCGGCAGTGATTTCGGAGCCCAAGAAAATAAAATCTGTCACTGTTTCCACTGTTTCCTCATCTATTAGCCATGAAGTAAGGCTGTTATGAGGTTGATAGAAGTTAGTATACATAAAGGGTTTAGGACAGTGTCTGATAGAATGAGCACTACTAGTGTTAGCCACTGCTCTTCTTGTCCTTACTCTTACATGAAAAAAAGAGCCAAGGGATTAAAATCAACTCATGCATAGATGTGGTTTGATTGCATCAGTTTTCCTAAGTACACTGTTATTCACTTTGCATTACAAAATATTCAGTTCTTCTTTTAAATCAAAACTCTGCAAGTCAAATGGAATTTCATTTGTCCCATAATAACCTTGCCAATTTGATTGAAAAATTAAAATGAAAACTCTCTTCACACTATACACAACTTTACCAAGGTTTCTAATTCCTATCACTTACATAGCAATGTCCATTTTCATGGTGGATCACTTATGAATAGACATTCAATTGGATGGCAACACTTGAAGAGATACATTTCAAGGCAGATTACATAGTATGCCCAGATGTGTGTAAACACAGGTACACTTGACTGGAATTATTGAATAGATTCAGAACAGTTGTGTTCCAATCCTAACTGCTGATCCTTATTAATTAAGTAGGAAAAAAATCTTTTAATTTCTATTGGCTAAAGTTTCTTCATCTTTAAAAGTGTAATGGTTATCCCTCTATTTGGGGCTATTTTGGGGATCAAAGTACTTTGGGGATCAAAGTGGGACTATTGGCATCCGGTCTCATCACTTCATGGCAAATAGATGGAGAAACAGTGGAAACAGTGACAGACTTTATTTTGGGGGGCTCCAAAATCACTGCAGATGGTGACTGCAGCTATGAAATAAAAAGACGCTTACTCCTTGGAAGAAAAGTTATGACCAACCTAGACAATATATTAAAAAGCAGAGACATTACTTTGCCAACATTGGTCCATCTGGTCAAGGCTATGGTTTTTCCAGTAGTCATGTATGGATATGAGAGTTGGACTATAAAGAAAACTGAACACTGAAGAATTGATCCTTTTGAACTGTGGTGTTGAAGAAGACTCTTAAGAGTCCCTTGGACTGCAAGGAGATCCAACTCGTCCATCCTAAAGGAAATCAGTCCTGAATATTCATTGGAAGGACTGATGTTGAAGCTGACGTTGAAGCTGAAACTTCAATATTTTGGCCACCCGACGCGAAGAGCTGACTCATTGGAAAAGATCCTGGTGCTGGAAAAGATAGAAAGTGAAAGAAGGGGACAACAGAGGATGAAATGGTTGGATAGCATCACTGACTCAATGGACATGAGTTCGAGTAAACTCTGGGAGCTGGTGATGGACAGGGAGGCCTTGCGTGCTGCAGTCCATCAGGTCACAGAGAGTTGGACACAACTGAGTGACTGAACTGAACTGGGGATCAAAAGTAGGATAAAAACTACTTTGGGGATCAAAAATGCAATAAAAGCTGTATATAGTGCTCTGTAAAATTCAAATTTCTCTTCAGTACTAAAATACATTGTTACTGAAACTTAACTTTAAAAAAAAATTTTACTCTGAATTCAGCCTGATTTGGCAATTGTCTCTCATACTATAACAGCTTCAGAATCTAGATGCTTATATTCCTCTGCCTGTCTCTCATAAACAATCAAGTACTTTGATGTTTCTAGGGATATACAGATTATCTTCTCCGAGGGAGGTTTACTGCAAGGACCTACAAGAATGAGGACAAAGGGGAGAAATATCACAAATTGCATCCTTTTCTCATCCTAGTTCTTCCAGAATATGTAATAGATGTAGAGTAATACAGTGAGACCCAGTGGCCTTTCGTCCTTGCTCACTGAGCTTTCCAAAAAAGAGTATTAATAGACAGTACAGAACATCTCTGTGAGGCACAATTTGCTTTTGAAAATTTGTGCCCAGCTAGCAGACTGTGATTTCCCGCTTATGCACCTGCCCACAACCTTACTCATGCAGCTAGGATTACAGGATTTGTTTCTCCAGCAGACTGTGCTGTACCAAAGTTTAGCAGCTTATGCAAAATAGCAACTGTTGGCCCCTTTCTTTTAATTGAATATGTATTCAAGGCTTGGAGATCATGGATTACTTCTTCAGTTTAATTGGTATACTCCTTTTGAAATTTATTTTTCTGAACTATGTTTCTTAATCTTAACTCTTAATTCTACATTTTTTTTCAGCACTGTATATTAAACCAAACTAGCATGGCAACCTTGATTAAGCAATTAAAATCAATTTGGCCACACTTTCTTTTAATGCTGAATTAGCAAGGTATCTAAAGGACTTTGGGAGTTATTAAGCTTCATGCCTACTAGCCAATATCAAACTTAGGAAACAAAAGAGATCCCAGAATAACCTGGACCCAGATTTTTTTTTTTTGTGAAACTGAGTTCAACTGGAAGATTTTATGAAAAGAGAGAAAATAACTCCTGGTTATAGGCCTGCTCATCACTCTTCATAGCAGCAGATATTTTCCCTCCCCTTTTCACTACATTTTTGCATGTAATGCCTAGCAATCACTGAGCCTGAAGCTCATACTAGAGTTTTTCTCTTAAATATGTGTAGACTGTTTTTATATAGAATTCAAAGGTCATTCAAGGTACAGGCTTATTTATTTGTTTGTTGAAACCTCTCTCTCCATGTGTCTACTTTGTTTCAGTTTTATTTGGTTGCCTTTTTTCTGACTTTCTCTGATTTTTGCCATTTTAGTATTTTTGCCATTTAGAATTTTTTTAATGTAGTGCTGGGTGAAATTGTGATAGCAGGACATACTGAGAAGCATAAAATCATCAAATGCTTATGCTATGGACCAAATGGATCAAGGATCTAATCATAAGACCAGAAACTATAAAACTCCTAGAGGATAACATAGGCAAAACACTCTCCGACATAAACCAAAGCAGGATCCTCTATGACCCACCTCCCAGAATATCGGAAATAAAAGCATGAATAAACAAAAGGGACCTAATTAAAATTAAAAGCTTCTGCACAGCAAAGGAAACTATAAGCAAGGTGAAAAGACAGCTTTCAGAATTGGAGAAAATAATAGCCAATGAAGCAATGGACAAACAATTGATCTCAAAAATATACAAGCAACTCCTGCAGCTCCATGCTAGGAAAATAAACGACCCAATCAAAAAGTGGGCCAAAGAACTCAAAAGACATTTCTCCAAAGAAGACATAAAAATGGCTAACAAACACATGAAAAGATGCTCAACATCACTCATTATCAGAGAAATGCACATCAAAACCACAATGAGGTACCACTTTACACCAGTCAGAATGGCTGCCATCCAAAAATCTACAAGCAATAAATGCTGGAGAGGATGTGGAGAAAAGGGAACGCTCTTACACTGTTGGTGGGAATGCAAACTAGTACAGCCACTATGGAGAACGGTGTGGAGATTCCTTAAAAAACTGCAAATATACCTGCCATATGACCCAGCAATCCCACTGGTGGGCATACACATGGAGGAAACCAGAATTGAAAGAGCCACGTGTACCCCAATGTTCATCGCTGCATTGTTTACAATAGCCAGGACATGGAAGCAACCTAGATGCCCATCATCTGATGAATGGATAAGAAAGCTGTGGTACATATATACAATGGAATATTACTCAGCATTAAAAAAAAAATTCATTTGAAGCAGTTCTACTCAGGTGGACGGAACTGGAGCCTATTATCTAGAATGAAGTAAGCCAGAAGGAAAAACAACAATACAGTATACTAACGCATATATATGGAATTTAGAAAGATGGTAACGAGAACCTTGGATGGGAGACAGCAAAAGAAACGCAGATGTATAGAACAGACTTGTGGACTCTGTGGAAGAGGGCAAGGGTGGGATGTTATGGGAGAATGGCATTGAAACATGTTAATTATCATATGTGAAATCAATCGCCAGCCCAGGGCTGATGCTCGGGGCTGGTGCACCGAGATGACCCAGGGGGAGGGAATAGGGAGGGAAAAGGGAGGGGAGTTCTGGAGGGGGAGCATATGTAAACCCATGGCGGTTTCACGTCATTGTATGGCTAAACCAACACAATAAAGTAAAGAAAATTAAAAAAAAAAAAAAAAGAATTACTCAGCTTGGGATACAGCCATAGTTACGTGCTGTTGAAATTTTAATGTCAAGTGGCAAGAGATTTCCATCTACTTTCATTCAAAAAGTTCATGGGCATGTGTCAATCATCATATCTGTTTTTATAAATACATTACAGTGCTGCAGCTTGTTTTTCCAATTAATTCTTCACCATCATTATATTCTCACCATAATTCCACAATAAATATCTAGACATGGTCTCTATTCAGGAGCTATTCCTTTTTTCTCTGAAAATTTCTGAAGGAAGGAATGTAGTTTTGTGATTTAACTGAATATTATTCCAGTATGATAATAGTATGCTTCTAATTGCCAGATATTTCAAGAGTAAGTTAAATAAGTGCATTTTATGAACTGAAAACAAGCTTTATTAACCATTAATTTTTATAAGCTAGTTTCAAGGTAGTACCTTGAACATTCATACATACTGTATCACTTTTTATTTATGGGTAATTTTATCACCACATGATTTTGAAAAATAATGAAAAGTTTTGGAGGGATCATATACTTAAATATACATTAGAAATGTATTAATATAATTAATATTTATATGCTTATAATGCATATCCTATTGACTTCATAAAATTCAGTGAAATACTACCCTTTGAGAAGTTAGTAAGTAATGAGAACTTGACTTTAGAAGTACACATTTTATAAATAGTTACTGAAAAAAAAAAAAAGGGACTTTCCTGGCGATTCAGTGGTTGAGACTTTGAGCTTCCAAAGACAAGGGCAAGGGGTCAATTGGGAACTAGGATTTCATATACTGTGCGGTCAAAAATAAAAAGTTACTAAAAAGAAATGCACATTTAATCTGATAAATATTCTTGCCTGGAAAATCCCATGGACAGAGGAGCCTGGTCAACTATAGTCCATGGGGTCACAAAGAGTCGGACATGACTGAGCAACGACACGTTTGTTAAAATGAACTATTCTTGTTTTGATTGTTATAGTTATTATTAATACTAATATGTAAGATCCAAATAATATTTTCTTTTTGCTAACACACGACCTTGCAGTGGGAGGAAAATTACAGAATATAGGATTGAGTTTGTCAAAATCATCATCTCTTATATAATCCAGACCTACCATCTCCACACTGAGGCTCAAATCTTTGTCTAGTGCTGTTCTCTGTCACTCAGCCTAGAACCATGGATGCCTTCCAGCCAGCCCACTCACCTTCAGTGGTGCTCTTCCCCTGTGGCTTATTTCAGAATCCATCTTGCAAACATTTTTGCTGTGGACCCTGAATGCATGTGTGTATGCTAAGTCACTTCAGTTGTGATTGATTCTTCATGACCCTATGGACTGCAGCCCACCAGGCTTCTCTGTCCATGGGATTCTCCTGGCAAGAATACTGAAGAGGGTTGCCATGCCCTCCTCCTCCAGGAGATCTTCTCGACCCAGGGATCAATGTTCTAATATCTTACTCTAAACATTTTTTTTTAATTTTCTTATGGCTACACTTATAATTGTCTCAGGTGGCTTGAAAGAATTACGTATGGGAGAAACTTATAGAAATTGATTAAGGGAAGTCTTGATTCATCAATTTTCCAGAAATACCAGATGCATATGAATTATAATTTAGGGTTGGGCAGAAAGAGATACCTGCTAAGGTTACAAAGAATTTTTAACCAATCTAATGGCAGACAAGGCTGTATTGTATACCACACAAATAGATAATGGTCCTTACTAGGCCTATTTGAAATTTTTCCTAATGCCTAGTACAGTTTACTGTCCATATATGATAAATAAACCTTTGTGAATGGTTCTTTGAAAATATTTTGACACTATTAAGGCCAAAGATATATCACTCATTTACATATTCCATAGACATTTAATAAGGAAAAATGTTATTTTAGCTGCTACATATTATATATATATATATATATATATATATATATATATATATAATGTTATTGAATCATCACTATAAAGCTTAAAGAGGGTAAGACACTTACTCAAAGTCACATAGCTAATAAATTATGTCAGATTACTAACCCAGATCTGTTTGACTTCAAATCTCATGCCTATTTAACTATAACTCACCTTATTTTACAATTCCTGGAGATACACGAGAACAGTAGAAAAAAAAAAGTTATTGAGAATGAGAAAGGTTAACATTTCTTCAATTCTTTCAATGTGTTAGGCATTTAGCAAAGTGTCTTATATTATTCATGTTAGAGTCACACAATACTCTGTAATAAATATTATTGTTCCTATAATGTAGATGCAAAAACTGAATTTCAGAGAATCAAGTCACATGCTCGGAACTTTATTTTATGCTCTAGCTGTCTTAATCTAAACTTATGCATTTTACTGTGTGTGATAGGGGATGATAAATGTGAATAAGACAAACAACTGTCAAAGTATGAAATAAATTATTTACAAAGGGAGGTTTTATGCAGGATAAGTACATAAACTGAGAGAACTCATAGAGTTTGGCTGCAGAAGTGCTGTATCTAGATGGGTTAGGGGAAAGAAGTTCTCAAGCAGACCATGATAAATCTGAGCAAGGTGTTGGGAGAAGTTAAATTGTGGAAGCATTTATGAGAGATCAACTCGTAGGAACATTAAAAGAGGAAATTTGGGTAACATGGGCATGCAATACCATGTAAAATCCTCCAAGGCAGAAGGGAAACAAATGGATAAAATCATTTGTGATTGCTTTCATCAGGAAGTTGGCTTAAACCACAGTGAATGACTAGGGAGTTTGAATGAAATAATTCAGACATAATGATTTTGAGGGGTTTCAATGACAATAGGGTTCCATTGCACACTTTTAAGAAAAAAGCATATATTTTAACTAATACAATCAGTTTTATTATAATCAGTAAAGTAATTTAAAACATTTCCTACATTTTCCCAATATATAGCTTAAAGTTAAGCAAATGTAGAAAGGACATAAGAAAATATCTGTATATGGCTTGACTTCAATTTACTTATTTGATTAATATCTCTAACTTAAGTTCACACTAAAATAGAGGAGAAAATTATTTTCTATGCATAAAAATATATCTCATTGTAAAGGTTAATAACTTAGAAAATATAGCCGCAATTTTCTTCAGTATAGCTTGATGTTATATGGAAGAAGATTCCACTACTCCTAGCTTTGAAGTTTATCACTATAGCCAATTGAGTGCAATTGAGCTAAATAAAAGGACCCTAGCAAATTTTTGCAATGAGAATTTTCTTATTCATATTACTTATGCTAGGATGAAGTAATTTTCCTCTTTACCCATAAAAAAGATAATCTTTGGCAAAGTTTCTTTTAAGACGTCATTTGAAGGTATAAACACTTTTTTTTTTTCTTAAGGTAAAGAATGGCTTTTCTGTTTTTAAAGACTGTCATGTTTCAATTAGACACTGAAACTTTGGAAGTATACCAGCAATGTCAAGTTTGAAATATCTTCAACATTGTCAACAATGTTATGTTATGCAGACTGAACAGAGAAAATAATATTGTTCTGAGAGAATCTAAAGTAGAGCTAAAGTAAACTTTTAAAATGTCTATCCTTGGTTTCAGTTCCAACTTATTTTTAAGTTTGAGCAACACTTTTCTTTTAATAAACACAAGATATCCACACCGTACTATTTTAAAACATGTAACATGTTTCTTCTTCTTTGCCCATTATTTCATTGTAAAAAAAAAAAACACATAATTACACTGGAGCATTGATTATGGAAAGTATTGATTAACAGCATTGCAAGGTATTTCAAGAGTATCAGATCTCCTATTTACCTCCTAGGTAAGACTTCATCCAAATGGTTATTATATCAGGAAAGGACAGGTATAACAGGTATAATACCTAGCTGTTTCCTTAACAGCTGTAGTCTCTAGTTTGCCCCTTCTAATAGGTCATCAAATCTTATTGATCTCTACAGCTTTGGTCTCTTTAATCATGTGTGCTTTATACATTTCCTCTGCCACTCATGACATAGGGAAAAGAACCTCCTACATTGCTTGGCTGTAATCATATTCTCACATGTTTACCATACAGATATATATATATTGTTTAGATAGTGAATCATGTTTGTAATAGATGTGGAGGTAAAAATGTGCTCTCTGCACTGAAATAACCTTTAGGCCATGTGATTTTAATAGGCTATTTATTTTCAAGTGGCTCAAATATCTACATGGCAAAAAAACATTTAATGTAAGGTTAAGTTGAAAGGAAAAATGTATGGTAAATTTCATAGATTAACAGCTGCTAGATCGTCTGGGAGATCATAGAGGTCAAGAGTAAGGGTGGTTTCAGTTCTATTACATGCATTATCCAAAATCACAAACACAAGAGAATCATTTCCTCTTTTAAAAATAACCCTGGGCTTCCATCTTTGACAAACCTGTCACATGGAAAGCTTGAATTGTGGTAATAAAAATCCTGTACTTTTTTGAGCTTAAATAACTCAGTTGGACCAACACTTCATCTCTAGAATGGCAGACTAAATTAAATTCAATTGTAAGGGCAATGAAAAAGGACTGCAAAGGTAATAGAAATATACTACCCCATCAATACAAGGACAGGAAAGTCAAGAAGGTGAAATGGTGGGAAAAAAGTCCTCTTGAAGGAAATGGAATTAGAAAAGGGATTCCTTTAGACTAATTTGCCTGCCTACTGTATGACAAGTAATGTAAGCCATTTGGAAGAAAAGTCACATAAAAAAAGGAAACTTGAGCAATGCTTTCACAGTGGACTTCAGCAAACATCAGTGTTTGTCTGTAATTTTCAAGCTGTTTAATCTGGTATTGATGATCATTGCTTATTTATCTTATTTATCAACAAAATTTATTTTGGTTGCATGTTAAAATAACAAGCCAAATGCTGATAATTCAAAGTAGAAACAGAAAAGTAGGAAAATGATATGAGGGTGGTGATTTGTATTTTGAGATTTTAAAATAATTTTGATAGACTCTATGGATACTAGCTTTAATAGATTAAGTGTGGTCAAACTACATTTTATAGATAACAAATTTGTTTCTCTTCAGGCTAGAGTCCACAGACCCACTTTAGATCAGAGAATTATGACATCTAAGCACATTCATCCTTATTCAAACTCAGGAGGCAAAGGAGGTTTTCCATCTTGTTGGTGTATTTGCTCAACAATACATCACCTGGAAAAACAAATGTAGAGTAATTAACAGAATGTAACAAAGGGGCACACTTAGCCTATGAGCAGTCAAACTATGCTAAAGGAAGCATCATTTGTCAGAATAATGCTCTTTTGTGAGGGTGGGCTGACAGATAAGTTGACATATCACAGAAAATACATTAAAATTTAGAAAGATAAATGAGCTGATTTATTGTATGAATGTTAGTGGAACAAAGGAAAACACAGTTTAAAATGAAATAATCTGTTTTACAGCCAAGATATTTGATATTGGAATTGTCAGTTATATAGCATCTTTAATATTTAAGAAAAATACATGCAAAGGCTGAGTTATAAACTGTAATATCATTGCCCAACTCAATCCAAAAGACAACAATGTTACAGCATCCACAGAGTCATAAGTTTGTTATACACACACACACATACCCCAAGCCATTTATTTCCTTATACATATAAGAAATAAGGTAATTATATTTCATAACCATGAAACATAAATACGTTAATTCAAATTTTCACTTCTTTCTTATTTTATCTATGATAACAAAACCAACAAGGCCAGGCAAAAATTAAAAATAATCATGAACTTTGACAACAAGAGAATAATTCAAACAAATTCAAATACCTCTGACTCTGTAATAATAGAAACAGCACCTAGATATAGAACGTATGAGAGTCAATTTCATATCCTTCTCTCTTTTTAAGTGGTTTCAGATGGAGTCAACATTGGTGGCTCCAAAGGGGACAGAATGTTTTTATTCATACTGGAAAAACAAGAAACACTTCCAAGAAGAGGCTATAATTCCTTATACATTAACTGTGAATTTCATGTACTCTCTTGATATTTACCCATGCTGCATTCTCTACTAGGTCACAGATTACGGTAGTAAACTGAATCAGACATTGAGAAATAATAATCTTGCTTCAACTAAATGATTGCAATAATTTGTTTGTGCTTCCACCAGAAGAGAGATTGTTCTGATCTCTTTCAAGTCCTGACTGAAATAAAGCCTGATGCCTTTAAGATTTCTCAAGCTTAGTGAGCATGTAGACCACCCATCTAAGCACACATTCTATTTCTAAATTTAGAATCCCAAGTTCAATAAGCAAAAATAGTAAGTTACAAAATGTAAAGACAGGATCACACACACACACACACACACACATACACAAAATACTATTCTCAGTCACTTTCACATGTTTAAAGAAATCAATTAAGAAACGACCCCATTCAAGAATTTATTTTGTTCTATCACTCTCTTTCTTTTTGTATGTGTAACAAATATTCCATTTGCCAAGAGCTGTGATCAATATTTCAGAAGTCTTATTGTCTTTAATATGACCCAATTTTTACATATTTTATCAGTGAGAAAACTGAGGCAGAGAGACATTAACTAACTTGTCCAAGGTCACCTAGCTAGCAAGGGTGGGATGTGAACTCTGACTGTAGGGCTTTATGGCCCATACTCTTTACTACAATGTACAGCCCCTTATTGAATTAGTCTGGAAGAAATTTTTAAATGTAACTAATGGCATTTGATGCAAATGAGTTTCCTTATACACAATATATCATTTATGGAGTTGTAAAGGAGATCTCCAAATATATTCTAATCTCCTATTCACATGCCTGCTGAAGTCCAGTATATCTGGTAGATGTTTAGCCTCTGTTATATATTTGCTGAATCAACAAATGGAAGCATACAGTATGAATATCCATATAAGTTCAGACAGGAAGATGTCATTATTGAAGACTCATTATTTTATGGAAGAGTGTCTTTGATTCTGTTTCAGGGTGATAGCCCTACTTTTGACACTGCAATAACTCAGTCATTGCAAACAATACAGGCACTGGAATCATCATAACTTGTTAATTCCAAGTAGAATAGGAGTTGATCAGAGAGAGATAATATCTACATTTGGAGAAAGTGTTATATATATTTGAAGGAGAAAGAAATAAGGTTGACTGCAGGAAATGTAAAATATAAATGAACATAAGTTGCTGGGATTAAAAGTAGGTGCTGTACCAGTATTTGTTGATTGATACCTTGGATCAGTGAATTATAGCAAATTCAGATTTGTTTATGTAACTGATACTTTTAAAATCTTACCGTAGTAAACCAAGTCCACTCTTGGAATAGTCTTTAGTTGTTTTATTGTGCCTTGTGTTATGAGCCAAAGATTCTTCTTAATTTCAGAAAGCAATTCAATAAGCAATTATTTAAGCACAAACTATGTGGTCAAAAGATATTGACTGATGAAAGATCAGAATTGGGCAACATTAGGAGAGTTAATAGAATTATAGTGAGAAAAGAGACAGATGCCAAATGGGGAGTAATCTATAATATCTATACCTTCTGTAGCATCTGTGGAAAATTTCCAAGAGAGCTCCTCTAAGGAAAAGGCTAATTATTTCATATGGCTTCTCTGTAAAGTCACAGGTCTGTAATCTCTTGTCAAAATGTATACCTTTTAGAAAAGAGTAGAAAAAAGCTACAGATGAGTGGGAAAGTGCTGACTCCCACGGAGAAAACAATTGGGCTCCAGATGACAGCCTGTCCTGGAGGATGACAGAGGAACCCCATTGCAGAGACAGAACAAACCATCACAATTTCATTTCTAACATATTCGATGAAAAGTCCAGGAGAGAAAGGCATTGTTCATGATTTTCTCATTAATCTACTATTGAAGAATGTCAGAAGTGTTCTGCTTCCTCATGGAAAGATTTTTTTTTAAGATGAAAATCTTAATTAATGCCCATAACATTATCTATTTAAATAGTAATCAATACCTAAGCCCTGAAAAGTGGACCAATGCCAGGGATATGAATATAGTTATATTTCTATTTCAATCAGAAAACAGAACAAAATAAAACACCTGTGAATCAACTTTTCCATCCCTAACTTTTTAATTTTCTATACTTTTCAAACAGTTAAAGATAGTAATTTAGAAAGTAGAACAAAATTAATTTTTTAGATAATAACATTTCCAAGATTCCATCTTCTAAGTTTCATCTGAAGGTTTTCAATCATACAAAGTCCAGGAAACCTGGCAGGAGAGGATATCAGAAGCATAGGAATTTGAAATGTATTATATTTAGCACCAAGGAAGCTACTCATTTTTAAATAAAGTTCTCCAAATTTTTAAAACAGTTCTCTCCTCCAAGTAAACTTGAATATCCTTCATCTTTCCAATGGCTGTTATAGTATTCTCAAATTTATATCTATACCAAATTTCATCTTTGTTTACATACTTTCACTGTATTTTATTTTTTTCTCTGTCTCCCTTTTCATTGGTTTCTATCTGTACTTAATTCTCTTAACAAAGAAACAACAAAAACAATTAGACTAAATAGAAAAATGTAATTAAGAAATTCATCTTAATGGAAGAAAAATGGGCACTGGAATTTATGCAAAGAGAAGGAAAATTCTAGATAGAAGATTGTCTCAGCCCCTTTAATTCACATGAGCCTTAAGTATACAAAACAAGCCCAAAAACTCACCAAAAACTTCTATTTAATGCTATTTAACATTTTAGAACACATTTTATGTGGTGTAATGAAAGAAAATCATATTATAAAATGAAGTTTTATGTGGAATGTCATTTTTCTAACTACCCAAGACTTTTTTCTATCCTTTGCCTGCATTTGATGAGTCATTCTAAGGGGTCATAATATCTTTTTTCATGGAAGAAGCACTTTCCCAAGTTTTACAAACAATTGAGCAGAATATTTCCTTTCCATATGTGGGTCAATGAATTAAAGTTTGGAAATCTCCTTGTGGACATTTGGCACAAAACATTGGTGTTTGAACAGATCAGAACATCAGATCTATAGGGAAATTTTACAAATTGTGGCAAACCGAAGTCACATTTATGGACAAGTAGCCAGCTTAATAATCACAAGCTCATAGGAAATCACATGACATCTATAGGGACAAATGGCAAGCAAAACATTGTCAGAACATTTCTGTATTTGCCAGGTATTTGCTCTGGTGCCTGAGAACTTGCTGTTCTATTGGCACAGACACAGAGTAGGTAAGGATAAAAAGGTGATAAAGACTAAATAAAACATTTTATCTTAAATAAGGCAGAAGCTTTTGGTTTGCTTGTTTTGGGTTTTCTTTTTCCTGCTTCTCTCTTTTTGCTAGACTGGTTTACATTGCATGATTGGCTTACATTGCACCAAAAGCAATAAGAAATTCCTGACAAATTCCACTTGTTCAAGATGCCAACCCAAAGTGTCTCAGAAAGGCTTTCAGCCATGGGGCAGGTCCAGACTACAGATGCTAGGACTAGGAATACAATACACATGGGCTCTAGGTTTAGACTTAGTTAAAGTTATAGGGCAGGAATATGTTCTTTCGATAAGAATGTGAAATATTGAAAATGGGGACTGTCAGGTAGGACCACAGCCTCTGAATCTGTGAGTTGATGAAGAATTTCTGCCTTTGTCTATGAGAGGGATGCTTGGCTTTATTTTTTTATTTTTATTTTTTTCCTTTTTTTTTTTAATTGTTTTTGCCATACATTGTCATGATATCACCATGGGTTTACATATGCTTCCCCTCCGGAACCCCCCTCCCTCCTGCTTGGCTTTAAATAGACTGATTGACTCTAAAACCTGAAGCTCAACACAAGAAAAAAGGAAATTTTTCTGGCTAAAGGATTGAATTTAAAGACACAATTTAAACAAAGCAAGTGCAAAGGGTCCAAAGTGGTAAACCAAGTTCAAGTGCAGGAAACACAAGAGGTCAAGTGAAAGAAATGCAGGTATAAGAACTATGTGAAATAGCAAGTTCTCAGACATGGGTTAGGATGTATCAAAATGACAAAGATCATATAGGTTCATAGATGTGGAAGGCTGGAAAATTGTTCCAAAATATGTCCGTATCTTAATTCCCCATTACTTTAACTGGAAAAAAGCTCATTAAAGATGAGACCAAATTAAGGAATTTGAGATGTGGAGATTATCTCTGATTATCTTGGGCTCAGTGTAATCATAAAGTTCTTATAACAAGGAATCAGAAAAGTTAGAGTCAGAGAAACTGATGTGACTATGGAAGCAGAGGGAGAGGAAGATATATGATGATCGAAACAGGGGCCAGAATGATGCAACATTATAAACCAATGAATATGGGGAGTCTCATGAAGCTGGAAAAGGCAAGTGAACAGATTCTTCTTTAGCACTCACAGAAAGAATGAAGTCTTGCCAAAACATTTTCAAATCTTGATCTCAAGAACAGAAAGATCATACGTTTGTATTCCTTTAAGGTTCTTCACTTGTAGTTTATTACAGCAGCAATTGGAAGCTAATACAATAGGAATGAAGGGACACCAGTCAGAGACCCAGGAAGGGAGATAATACACAATAAAGGTTAGAAATCATATTTACACAGAGGTGATAAGAAGGTGGCTTCCCTGGTGGGTCAGTGGTAAAAAATTCACCTGCCAATGACTACCAGTGCAAGAGACACAAGATTCCCTGGAGAAGGAAATGGCACCCATTGCAGTGTTCTTGCCTGGGAAATCCCATGGACAGAGGAGCCTGGCGGGCTACAGCCCATGGAGGCACAAAGAATCAGACAAGACTTAGCAACCAAACATCAACAACAACAATAATAAAATAGGAACCTTGGAACAACAGAGTGTGAACAGAAGGTCCAAGAAAAAACAATGACAAATGAGCTATCCTTGTATTAGTTTCAAGAACTGCCTATGTTTTCCCTTCCCATGGATAAGATAAGGCTAAGTTGAAAGACACACCTGAATGGAGGTAAAGTTTATGGCTATAGAAGACAGACAAAACAGTACTATCATCCAACAAAGCATTGGCAGGGAGAATATCAGTGCCCTCAGCGATGCCCTTGTTAAAAGTTCAGAGTGCAGTAGGTCCAACTATTGCTGCTTTGTGTGTCATCTGCTATGAATATATCCATCATCCACTAATTTATGAAAAAGATTGTTTTACTTTCCCATAAGGGATAGAATGACTCATTACCCAACTCTCACTTTTCTTTCCCTATCTTGAACAGCTTTTTTATTCAGGTTAGTTTCCACTAAAGAGCCTTCATTATTCATTTTATATGTTAATAATTTAGCAAGAACGCTGTCTTACATAGCTTCACTGCAGGTTGCTGGCATGTATAACTTTCAATAAGGACTCACTAACCACACACTAATAACCCTCATATAAATAATTTAATATCCCCAGAGCACCGACACCCTGGTATTCTAACTCTAGAGAGAAAAGCAAATAGGATTTTCTTATACACAAGTGCTTCTTTTTCTATAATCTTGGCATACCCTAGGATTAACTTCTAACTCACTCCACACTAAGCATTTCTGAAGTCCTCCACAGATACCCAAGGCACTTGTGATGCCCCACTGGGAAATAAAAGCAGGAGGAAGAATTGTTAGGGTGAGATTCTGAATAAAATTAATTATAGAAGCTTGTTTGACTTTTACCTCAAATCACTGTCCTTGAACATGATTAATCCTTCCCTTTACTCTGTCTATAGGGTTAGCCCAGAACTGGGAAGTACCTATGTGCTGCAAGTCATGATTCTCATGTCTATGATGGATATTGCCATCTGTCAGAGTGCAATTTCTTTCCAAACTATCATAGTTCAATTTTCTGCTAAAGTAGGTGCAACCTCACAATTTTCATTACAATAAATTAGACAGCTATTGCCTTCCTCATAACGACTATTCCACATATAGTTATTTTCTCTAGTGGATTTCTTTTCATATTTGAAACTAGAACTAATGGACAACTTTAGGAAGTGGGGAATTATGTGTCCATTGTTTTCAAGTGCAACACATCTTTATGTCTGGATCTGGGGTGACTTTGTTGCTCTTTTCAATTCTCAGGTAGTGTTCAATTGTATTCTTTGAGAGTTGTCTCTGAACCCCATTGCTGGATATTTCCAGTGCCAGTGCTAAAGTCATCATCTATTCTGTGTACACTATTAGTAAAAGACTACTATTAACTAATCTGCTGAAAGCGATATTTATCTTCTCTATTAGACCAACTCTACTGACCTTAGTAGCTCTATCTTCTTTAGCTTCAGACTTTATAAGAAGTAAACTTATAGCAACATTCTTCTCTCTCCCATTCTCTCTTACACTGATTAACCAGGAGAATCTGAGTAGTTCTGAGATCTATATACAAACCAAACTCCTAGCTCAACCTCACCTTTCTTAGAATGCCCAGTGCTACCACTATCTGACACACATGATATTTTCATCAGCAGAAATGGTTGACATAGCTCAACTAACAGAAAATGACTGTTGTTGAGATATACTTCAGTGATGTTAAAGGGAAGAGGACAGCAATGAGAGGAAGATGAACAAGCAGCAGCACTTTTTTGTGCTGGTGAAAAATCATGCATCCATGAGCTGAAGGTGCTCTTATGTTTATCTGAGTAAGGGGTATCTCAGAGCTTATCTCTGAGTTTTCTCCAGTATTCTATAGTTTCTCTGATGATTAAAGAGATCTGTGAAGGCACTGCTGCACAGCAAGCAATCATCTAGTATTTTGCTGCTCTAAGAGCATTAAGTTCAATGCTATATAGTAACATTTAGTTATTTTAATGCTAGTTGTGTTATGTGCATTGATGGTCATCAACTCCATGTTTGTGTGAAGTAAACTTAGCAAATCAAATGGAATTTTGCAGAGTTAAAGGATGCTGACATCTGATGCTTACAGGAGAAATGATACTTTTGAACGGGCCTTCACAGAACATCTTCATTGGATGTTGATAGTAGCCAAGGAGCAGTTGGCCTGGAAAGGTGCTTCCTGTCATATGTTTTGAAGTTCCAGATTGCTGTCTCACCACACCTGTTCTGATAATTTTCAAGAAAGAGTGAATGGAAAAGGAATCTTAAAAAGTCAAACTAATTTTCAGGACTATTTGCCTTAAATTATTTTTTAAACAAGTTTTTTTCATATTTAAAGACATCTTACATGCATAAATACATGCATATTTATATATAAAAATATATAGGGAATCCTTGCTTTGCATTTTTTAATATCAATGAATTTATTACCTCAGTTTAGTGAAATATATCAGCTTCTCCAAAGTATAGTTTAAATTTCAGTTATCAAAATAATAAAATGAAGTACAAAATTCACTGCTACCTTTTCAGTTCACAAATCATTAAGTGAATAACAGGAGTCCATCATGATTAGTGAATAATCACATTATTTCTTTAAAGACCTGTCAATAATTATTTGCTGCATGATTTTTTTGTTATTCAGTTCACATACAGGCAGCAAAATATGTTGTCTCCTTGCCTGCCAATGATGTGAATATACACATACAATTTTACAAAAATGGGTAACTTAAAGAGGATATTGTCCTCAAAAGATGAAAGTGCAACATAAAAATGAAAAGTAATGCTGAAAGTGAAATTCAAATAGAATATAAAGGATTTGGAAAAGAGGTACTGACTATGGAAATGTTCATACCACTACTCTTCCAGACAAAGTTTGTGAATAGAGACTTATGAATACAACTGAGAAACAGTTGTGATGAGAAAGATGAACACATCCTAGAGGAATTAGCCTTGGTAAAAAAGATTCACAGTAAAAGAACTCTGGGAGATATCTCACAGTATTAAGTACACAAAGAATAAAATTTTAGATACCCCAACTTAGAATGGAACATGATAAATTACCAAGTCAGATAAATGATGCTTGTTCTATAGTGTGATTATGCAATGAGAAGAAGGCATACATTGTTCAAACTAACTTTGGCAGTTCATATCTTACCAAAAAGAAATGATACATATTATCAATGTTTCTAAATTTAAAATTGCATTATACTAAATATATATTAGTTTTACTATTATTAAATTTTTCATACATTTATAACCAATGGTTTTCATACAACCGTTCAACTTCAGCTTCTTCAGCGTTACTGGTTTGGGCATAGACTTGGATTACTGTGATATTGAATGGTTTGCCTTGGAAATGAATAGAACAAACAAAATGAACTGTACAAAAAAGATCTTCATGACCTAGTTAATCACGATGGTGTGATCGCTCACCTAGAGCCAGACATCCTGGAATGTGAAGTCAAGCGGGCATTATAAGCATCACTACAAACAAAGCTAGTGGGGGTGATGGAATTCCAGTTGTGCTATTTCAAATCCTGAGAGATGATGTTGTGAAGGTATTGCACTCAATATGTCAGCAAATTTGGAAAACTAAGCAGTGGCCACGGGACTAGAAAAGTTCAGTTTTCATTCCAATCCCAAAGAAAGGAAACAACAAAGAATGCTCAAACCAGCACACAATTGCACTCATGTCACTGTAGATGGTGATTGCAGCCATGAAATGAAAAGACCCTTACTCCTTGGAAGGAAAGTTATGACCAACCTAAACAGCATATTAAAAAGCAGAGACATTACTTTGCCAACAAAGGTCCATCTAGTCAAGGCTATGGTTTTTCCAGTGGTCATGTATGGATGTGAGAATTGGATGGTGAATAAAGCTGTGTGCAAAGAACTGATGCTTTTGAACTGTGGTGTTGGAGAAGACTCTTGTGAGTCCCTAGGGCTACAAGGAGATCCAACCAGTCCATCCTAAAGGACATCAGTCCTGGGTGTTCATTTGAGGATCTGATGTTGAAGCTGAAACTCCAGTACTAGCCACTTGATGTGAAGAATGGAGTAATTTGAAAAGACCCTGATGCTGGGAAAGATTGAGGGCAGGAGGAGAAGGGGACGACAGAGGATGAGATGGTTGGATGACATCACCGACTCGATGGACATGGGTTTGGGTGGAGTCAGGGAGTTATGCTGTGGTTCATGGGGTCACAAAGAGTCAGACACAACTGAGCAACTGAACTGAACTGAACTGAAGTTAAAGGAAGTTCAAATTTTGAGCTGATGATAAGATTATACATTCATTCAAAAATAAACATCAAAATTTTGTGTTCTGAAGGGCATTATCCAGGTAACCTACCATGAATTATGATATAGGAATTGTGAACATGTCTCTGTCCTATAGACTGGAGAATTGAGAGCTGTAAACTCAGTTGGGTAGAGAAGCTGGAATCCCAGCAATGAAACTATACTTTTATGGAAGTTTGTGGTGTAAAGGAGAGACTAATACAATTATTCTGGAGCCCTCATTCTTCCCTTTGCTTGATATAATCTTTGAAAAGAAGTGAAAAGAATGTACGAAGCTTTTACTTCTCTCTCTCACACACATACACACATGCATGCACATGTGCAAACATGCACTTATGTGTTTTTTAAATTCATGCTTTATATTTTGGAAGAGTTTTATCTACCTGGACACCTTAAAAATCAATTCATTGATTTTGTATTCTTATTTATTTAATAGGAATTTAGTGTGGGATTTAGAAATATAGAATCAATAAGAAAGATGTTGTAAACATGTTGGGATGAATGAAATTGTGAAAAATTGATGTAATCACACCCACAGTGAGTGAATTAAATTAATAACATCTAATCTTTTGTGAGGCTTCATCTATTTCTCCTCCCTTTACTATATTGTAAAAAATGACATAAGTTTTGTGAATTACATTATGTTGAATATTGTTGAGGGTTTTTTTTTTAAATAATTTATGATGTACACCAAATAATTTTCTATGTGCATCCAAGGGAGTAATCAATATACCTTCCTTGTAAATTGAAATCTGTGTTCAGTAACTCCCACAGTTCTGTAATTTTCAACTTTATGCCTGAAATCAAATAAGCAAAATGGTATAAGTGGACACAGTGCGCAAAACAATAAATGACCTACTAGAGAAGAATGTTGTTTGTGATGAGGATTCTGTTTCTCTTGGGTTTAAGGTGAAGCAGCCTATGGTAATCATTCCCACTTGTCCTTTCAGAATCACCTATCAGACTTTTTCTCCAAAGTGAGTGGTGTGATGCTTTAACCTGTGGGGAAATCACTCTTTTGTAAAGATAGCCACCAGCAGGTACTGGGGGCAGAGTATCTTCATCTATAACTGGTTTACAATAAAAACACTGTAGTTACTAGTCATTCCAGCAGGATTCATGCTAGCTTTCTCCTAGTTCATTCCAAGTCTGTCCATGTTGGGAAATAGAAAGTATTGCTACTTATTTGATCTCTGATCTTGGAGTCAGGCCATTGTCTGACTGAGTCTCTGTTTCTTCAGTAGTGAGATAAATGTTAGTATTTTACCTGTGAAGTGAACCATTCTCAGATCCTGAATTTCATTCAGGTCATGTATACATAAATATATAGGTATGTGTGTATACACATAGATGTACATATTTTTTGAAATTTTGTTTTTCTACTTAGTATCTTTTAGACACACTGTGTATTGGCTCATAGAGGCTTTTATTAGTTTTATAACTGCACTGTGCTTAGTGTATCTATGTACTATAGTTGATTCAAGCAATCTTCCATTTTGAATATTTATAAAGGTATCAGGATTTTATAAATTAAAATAGTACTGTAGTAAAATTGTTCATTCCCCATACCAAATACACATGAATACCAAGAATGTAATAGGTACTCAATAAATGCTTGAGGGAAAAAAATCATTAAAAGATGATGATTAGTTTTTTGTAACAAAGCTTGATTAAAAATATACTTAATAATGACATCATTAGTAAAAGCTTCTAGATAATGGCTCAGGTTATTTTGTTTTCTTTCTTAGTAAACTTTGGTTACTCCAGAAACACTCTCTCTAATAGTAAAATTTTTGTGTCAGCTTGTCTGGACCATGGGGTGCCCAGATATTTGATCAAACATTATTCTGTGTGTCTCAGTAAGGGTGTTTTTGGATGGGATCAACATGTGGATAGGCAGGCTGCATAAAGCATGTGCTTTCCCTTGGTGGACCTCATCTAAGCAAGTGAAGACCTGAAAAGTTTGAGTAAAAAGAAATTCCTCTCACTTGACTGTTGAGCTGAGACATTGATCTTCTCCTGCACTTAGACTGGAACTTACACCGTTGGCTCTTCTGGTTCTCAGAGCTTGGCTGTGGACTAAAACTGTGTCACTGAGTCTCCCCCTCTCATCTTGCCACATGCAGATCTGGGACTTCTCTGCCTTTGTAATTGCATGAGCTAACTGCTTATAATACATCTCTTTCTCAGTTATATATATGAATATATAATTATATGTACATATAAATGTAATACCTATGCAATTGTATATAAATATATGCATGTATATATATATATATATATATGTATATATATTCCTATTGGTTTTGAAGAGCCCTGACTATTATACTCACCTGGACCATTTAATAGAGACTGTGTTTAAAACAATACCAAGCATAGCGATAATAAACCAAATTTTCTTCAAATTATTTTTGGTTTTGATGTTGTTTCTTTCTTTAAAGCTTCATGAATGCATGCTCAGTTGTCTCAGTAGTGTATGATTCTTTGCTGCTCTCTGGACTGCAGCCCATCAGGCTTCGCTGTCCATGGGATTCTCCAGGCAAAAAGAAAGGAATAGGTTGCTGTGCCTTCCTCCAGGGGAAACTTACCAACTCAGGGATCAACCAGTGTCTCTTGCTTCTCCTGCATTAGAGGCAGATTCTTTACCACTGAGCCTCCAGGGAAGCCCTTAAAGCTTTGTACATCTTTTAAGAATCTTTTAAAAATAGAAATAGATATACCAGGGATTAAATAATGCATACTTCAATAAAATAACTGCCTAGTGTCTCATTTGGGCTTTGCATACAAAAATCTCAATGAACTTTCATTTTCAATTTCCAGGACTATAACGTAGTTACAACATATGTTACTATAACATATATGAGCATATATACCATGTGTACATTTTCAGATACCTAAAATAATAAATACATTTATGGATAGAAAAGTTAGAGTGTATTTGTCAGGGTTTTCCTGAGAAACAGGACCAATAGAATGAATTTAAATATACATATATCTTTTTATGTAAATTCATATTTATGTAAAAATGTCTATATGGAGATTTATTGTAGAAATTGGCTGACCAGATTATGGAAGACTAGAAGTCCCACAGTAGGTGTACTGACAGCTGGAGAATGAGGAAAGCCAATGATGTAATTTAGTTCAAATCTGAAGGCCTGAGAACCGGAAAGCCACTGGTATAAGAGGCCCACTGGTGCTAATTTCTTCCAGAAACAATCACATAGACACACCCAGAAATAATGGGTATGTTTGCTAGCTATCTGGGTATCCCTGTGCCCAGCAAAGCTGACACATAAAATTAACCATCACAGATATATGATTGAGATAGATGATGGATAGCTATATTTTTTTCGTGTTCTACATATTTTCTTCCCTGATGGCCCAGATGGTAAAGTGTTTGCCTGCAATGCAGGAGACCTGGGTTCGATCCCTGAGTTGGGAAGATCCCCTGGAGAAGGAAATGGCAACCCACTCCAGTACTGTTGCCTGGAAAATTCCATGGACAGAGGAGCCTGGCAGGCTACAGTCCATGCGGTCACAAAGAGTCAGACACAACAGAGCAAATTCACTTCACTTCACATATATACTATCAACACTATTCAGAAAAAGAGAAAAAATGTACAAAAATATTTATGTGAGACCAACTTTTAAAATCACTTATGTATCTAGTTCTGCAAGTGTGAGGGTAAAGTGATAGCACCTATCTTTAGAATCAACAGGAGAGAAACCCATGCTATCATTTTAAGGGAAAAAAATAGCATTTTTTGTCTGAAAACATCAAGGAAGTAGAGAGGAAAATGAAGAGCAGGGAAAACAATAAATTTACCTCATGCAAACAAATGTTGGCAGACACAGGGAACTGTAAGGGAAGATTGACAAAAATATGACAGCAAGAAAAGAAAGATGTTAACATAGAAATAAAGAAAGAAAATCAACCTCAGCTGGTGGCTTTGTAGGGTGAACAACCCATGAAAGGATCTCACACTGTTGTTTTTTATTGCTGTCTCTATTTCCAGAGTAGTACACCAGTCCCTGTGTTTCAGACTGTGCTCCAGACTGTGCTCATCCAGGCAAAGTAGGAAAGATATGATTGAATGATTAGCCAATAAATGAGATTCATGCAAATTGCATCTTGGAAAATTCTCAAGTCAAAACAATTATTTTGTGTGCTGGATGAATTTTGTCTAACTAAATAATGCCGGTTGCCTACATTTTGCTTTATCTACACATACACACATAAACATGACAAAGCCAAGGCAAAGTGGACAAGAGAATTTCTGATGTTCCCCTTTTTTTGGTATTCACATGCATTTTTTCATCCTTCTGCCACCCTAATCCTTAGCAAGTGCTGATCTTTTTACTGCCTGTAGTTTTGCCTTTTCTAGAATCATGTAGTTGGACTCATACAGTATGTAGCCTTTCAGGTTGACCTCATGTATTTACATTTTCTCCACATCTTTTCATGGCAACTCATTTCTTTTTAAAATAGTATTGAGTACTATTCAATAGTCTGGATATACCACAGATCATTTATTCATTTACCTATGGAAGGGCATGTTGATTATTGCCATGTTTATGCAATTACAGGATTAAATTGCTATAAACCTCCATGTGCAGGTTTTTGTGTAGACATAAGTTTTCAGATCCCTTGGGTAAATAGATTGAAGTGGGATTGCTGAATGGTATGATGAGAGTATGTTTAGTCATGAAAGAAACCACCAACCATCTTCCAAAGTGGCTATACCATGTTGAACTCCCCCTGGCAATAAATGAAAATTCCTGTTGCTCTATGTCCTCATCAGCATTTGCTCTCTGGTTAGTGTTCTGGATTTTGACCCTACCAACAGGTGTGTCATGGTTGAACACATTGTTGTTGAACCTCACATGCACTTTTAACGTCCTTTTGCCAGTTCCATTTTATGGGGACCAACTTTGAGCTTGCTGCCAAAAACAATACAATATTCTGCTTTTTCACAACCTAAAGTATTGCTTGCTAATATTTTTCATGGGGAGAAAAAAGGGATCATGCCAGGGGAGGGGGACTTCAGGCAGGTGTATTGATATTTATTTTCAAGCAGAGGTATCATTCTGCCGATATGCAGAATCTGCCTACTCTTTTGATGTTTCAGAACTATAATGTACCAGGATACGCTGAAGGAGAAAGTACAGATGATGATATCAGACAGCTCTGAGTTTGATGCTGACAGTTCTTTCCATCTAATGGCTTAATGACCTCAGACAAACTACTCAATTTTTCTGAGCCTCTGTGTTCTACATTATAGGAGTAAATATCTACCTTCATGATAATGTTTGAGACTAAGTTTTAGATGAGATAATGCATTTCAAATGCATAGTAAATGCATGAAATGAATATTTGAGTGACAGGTACTAAAACGGTTGCTATTAATATTATCATTATTAGCTATTGTGAGGCTGAGTATTAATATTAGGAGTGATATTTTCGTTTACATGGGTTGTTTGAGGATTTAAATTAATTCATATTTGTGAAAATTCCTGTCATAGTACACGGCAGCTGTATCCACTGAAATGCACTTTTCATTTATAAGTAGTACAAGACAAGATTGCTTTATTTTATTGAGTTGGGTAGTTTCTAAACCAGTTTCTGAGAGCTGAGCTGCAAACCCAAATAGCCCTGTTACTACAGGGATACATATTATTATGACAAGCTTTTGGATTTATCCCCAGTTTCTTTCATATAGTTCCTCAAATCTTTCTGTTCTACATATTTTAAAAAAATTCATGTATTGAATAGTAATGACTTCCTCTCAGCTTCTGTTGACCAGGATCAAAGATGCTGCTTGAGTCTAAAAAAAAAAAATAGAGGATGAGTTTTATTCCTGAGTCCTTTAAAGAAAACATAACTTTTGCTCTCTTCGAACTGAAACCTTTATAAGGAAATGCTTATAATATTTAAATGAAAAATATATGTTAAAATATTATATGATTTTAACTGCATTCAAAGATCTTAGAGTATAAAATTAAACAATTAACTGTGGCTATCTTTAGTTGAAGAGAATTCATATATAATTATATTTGTACATAAATGTTCCAATATGGGTGTTACTGTTTTTATAATCAAGGAAAAATTTTAACTTCATACATTTTCAGGAGATGCTCTCTTTTTGCTGTAGACTTTTGAGTGATTTCTGAACCAAAGGGATTCCTAAACACCCTCCTAGGAGGTAAATAATCCTGAAACCTCACTAGACAGAGTGCGAAATTTTAATATTTAAAGGCTATGATTGTGGCACAGACATTCACATTTCTGAGTATTTTATCAAGGTAATTTAAAAAATATTTACCCTTGATAATTGTTAGTAGTTTCAGCTCAACTATAATGCTTGAGATTTAGTCTTCATTTAGTTTATAATAGGTATTTATAACTTTCCTGACGCATTAGCAATGTTATATGATACTTTTCTGTATAGTATATTCCTTGTCCCAGTGTTTTCAGATTGTTTCTCAAATTGCTAACTTTCAAAAGTGGACTTACTTACACATATGCGAAAGCTGTATGCAAACATTTGTCTTCTTCATCTTCTTATTTTGTCTTCAGAAGATTATCAGACTTTAATCATAAATGTCTAAGGGAGGATTCAAGGGGAAACAGTTTATTAAGATGGTCATATAAAGTTCACTAAAATGGAGATGATAGTAGTTTATTTTACTTTTTTATTTTTTAAAAGTATTTATTGGAGTACAGTTGATTCAAAATTTTATTAGAGTATAGTTCATTCAAAGTGTTATGCTGGTCTATGCTGCACCACAAAGATAGTAGTTTATTTTAAATAGTTGAATTGGTCTTTATATTTTTTCTTTTCCTTCTCATATCATTGATATGTATGTGTGATCATGATAACATTACCAGTGACTAAACAAATCGGGTTGATCTTCATATATCTATACTTCAGAAAGGTCATTGAATTGTCATTGTACAATTAGGCATTCAGGAAACATGACCTTGGGAGTCCCTTTTTCCTCTCTTTATGTGGAAGTGAACAATTTGGTTTATATTACTTTAAAAGGGCAAATTTGCATATACTCAATATTTTGGTTTTGGGTTAAGATACTAGGCCTCCCCTAACCCCTTCTTACCTAAAGAAAAAGCAAAGCATCATTCCTCTTCAATTGCTCTAGCTTAATAAAAGCAAAAATTGTAACTGCTGTGAATCATTGGAAAGGCTCTCAACATTGTGTGTATTCTAAACACATCTTCAAGTCTGCTGGCAACCTTGTTCCATAACCCAGAGCTGCATACTAATAATGTGAAAAGTCTGACATTATTCAGGCCACATAAGGACTGCTTTTCTCCTAAAATACCTTCTTGTAAAGATACCAAACACAGTAAGCTGTATGTAGAAGGTGAAAATTAAAAGTAATGCCACTGTCTCACATACTCAGTGGGTCAGATTTCTGGATCAAAATTTAGTTGATTGCAAGTGAGAATGACATATCACATATCAGAGTTAGCCATATAGCTAGATAGAAATAGGCAAATGTCGCTTAAGAGATGCTGTTGTTACCTCTCTAAACCAAATCTCTAAAAGCAATGTGCTAGCGTTCCTGACATTCCTTCTTTTGGAGTTATTCATCTGGGTTATTAATGTCTCCAAAGATTTATTATTTAAAAGCAATTGTTGGGACTTCTCTGGTGGTACAGTAGTTGAGAGTCTTTGCTTCCACTGCAGGGTCCATGGGTTCAGTACCTGGTTGGGGAACTAAGATCCCACATGCTGCACATAGTGTCCAAAAAATAGAAATATTTTTAAAAAGCAATTGTTAGTTTTCAAAGAAGGTTGAGTCATTACAATAAGCTATTTATAAGATAGATTAGATTTCGCTCTGGGGAGAAGTTATAAAGATGTGAATGATATGAAAGAGAATCCCCAGGAAATGAATGCTTGTGTGCCAGACAACTCTTCCTTTAGACTGTAATTCTGAAAGCAAAGCCCTAATTGTCCTTATTTTTACATGTTCCATTTTTCTCAGTAGAGTGCAATATACCCACTCAATATAAAACTTTAAAAAGTACTTTCAGTTGATAGTAGTATTAACAAGGATGGAAATTTCTTCAAGGAAGAACTGCCTAAGAGCATCTTGAAATTGAAGATGCCTAAACACATGCTGCAGTTCATGGGGTCACAAAGAGTTGGACATGACTGAGCGACTGAACTGAACTAAAACATAAATATGGGCAAGAATGAGGCCATAAACCATATAATCAGCTGATCTTAACCTGAACTTTTACAGGAGCCCACCCAGATCCTTGAATAATCAACTTTCATATAAGAAAGAATCCAATTTAAGAGGAAGCTAAATTAGCCTCTTGCTCTGCCTGCAGTCATATTGTATGAGAAGAAACATGCCTAATCCCTTTGGAAATGCTCATGAAAAGCTGCCTTTGGAAGTAAGGAAGTTAGTGTTGAATGGGTTGATAGGGGCTGGTTAGAGATGAGAACAGTCTTACAATGGAGTGATAGTGAAGTAACAAGAGGGGCACAGACAATGGAATCCCAAGAGCTAGTGTTAATATTATGGTTGTAAGGATGATTGGGGGTGTGGTTTATTCCCTGGGAGCATCACTTACCTTTCCAGGAATGGAAACAAAGAGAAGTATAGCACTAATTAAGCACAATGATCTTTATCAAGTATCAAATTTGGCTTCAAATGATAATATTTCTCACCTATCCCAGCATGAAACTCTCCAAGAATACAAAATTCATGTTCTACTATAGTTATATTCAAATTCAAGAAATTTTGGTCCATTTAAAATGTTATCTTCAAAAACATTTTGTTTTCTTTTGCTTCAATAACAGAATTAAAAGATCAAACAAAGTTTATCTCCATTTCTGGGTTTCTCTATAAAACTTTGACTTCTTTTACATTCTCTCCATCTGTTTCATAACCTTATGCTTGAGCCATTTCTGTCAGGGTCTTGTTAATTTCTGGTTTCTCTGAACCTTTCACATACATGATGACTTGTACTAAGTTGCTTCAGTCGTGTAGACTCTGTGATGCTATGGACTATAGCCTACTAGGTTTCTCTGTCCTTGGGATTCTCCTGGCAAGAATACTGGAGCAGGTTACCATGCCCTCCACCAGGGGATCTTCCTGACCCAAGGATTGGACCCATGCCTCTTCTGTATCCTGTACTGGCAGGCAGGTTCTTTAACAGTAGTGCCATCTGGGTTTAAAAACAGCCAAAAAACAAACAAACAAACAAACAAAAAAACCAAAAAAACAGTCAAAGAACTATTTCTAATAAAATATGAACCAGCTTTAAACAAAGCAGTAGTGGGGATGGGCTATTTGTCTTGCTCTTGTTGCTTTTTTTTTTTTTTTTAATGACTTCAACCATGTTCATGAAAAATAAGCACCAGGTTATATGTTAGCCAGTGTTGTTGGTAGGGACATGGTAATAACAGTGGCAAAGTCAGAGAAAGAGAGATAGAGAATGCTGAGGGAGTTGATAGAATAACTGGGAAATGTATAGAAATAAAGTATGAATCTTAGCAAAGATTCAAAACAAGAGTTCTTCCTCTGCAAAACAGCATTTTAACTGGTGTTACTTATGATACCTTTCCATCCTACTTTCTCTGTTCATTCTTTCATTTCAAAACCATTTTCAGCCCCACCACAAGAAGTGTGCATTTATGCACACATGTATGCACACAGAGTATTGATGTTTATAATAAAAATTTACTAGGCTAATCCTGGCTCCTCATAAGGCCTTACTTTTTGTTCAGCTGATTCAATAAAGCCTCAGTTCAGTTCAGTTCAGTTCAGTTGCTCAGTCGTGTCCGACTCTTTTGACCCTATGAATTGCAGCATGCCGGGCCTCACTGTCCATCACCAACTCCGGGAGTTTACCCAAATTCATGTCCATCAAGTCAGCGATGCCATCCAGCCATCTCATCTCTTCGCCCCCGTCTCCTCCTGCCTCCAAATCTTCCCAGCATCAGAGTCTTTACCAGTAAGTCAGCTCTTCGCATGAGGTGGCCAAAGTATTGGAGTTTCAGCTTCAACATCAGTCCCTCCAATGAACACTGAGGACTGATCTCCTTTAGGATGGACTGGTTGGATCTCCTTGCAGTCTAAGGGACTCTCAAGAGTCTTCTCCAACACCACAGTTCAAAAGCATCAATTCTTTAGTGCTCAGCTTTTTTCACCATCCAGCTCTCACATCCATACATGACCACTGGAAAAACCATAGCCTTGATTAGATGGACCATTGTTGGCAAAGTAATGTCTCTGCTTCTTAATATGCTATCTAGGTTGGTCATAACTTTCCTTCCAAGGAGTAAGCGTCTTTAAATTTCATGACTACAGTCACCATCTGCAGTAATTTTGGAGTCCCAAAAAATAAAGTCTGACACTGTTTCCCCATCTTTTTGCCATGAAGTGATGGGACTGGATGCCATGTTCTTAGTTTTCTGAATGTTGAGCTTTAAGCCAACTTTTTCACTCTCATCTTTCACTTTCATCAAGAGGATCTTTAGTTCTTCTTCACTTTCTGCCATAAGGATGGTGTCATCTGCATATCTGAGGTTATTGATATTTCTCCTGGCAATCTTGATTTCAGCTTGTGCTTCTTCCAGCCCAGCATTTCTCATGATGTACTCTGCATATAAGTTAAGTAAGCGGGGTGACAATATACAGTCTTGATGTATTCCTTTTCTTATTTGGAACCAGCCTGTTGTTCCATGTCCAGTTCTAACTGTTGCTTCCTGACCTGCATAGAGGTGTCCCAAGAGGCAGGTCAGGTGGTCTGGTATTCCCATCTCTTTCAGAATTTTTTACAGTTTATAGTGATCCACACAGTCAAAGGCTTTGGCATAGTCAATAAAGCAGAAGTAGATGTTTTTCTAGAACTCTCTTGCTTTTTCGATGATACAGTGGATGTTGGCAATTTAATCTCTGGTTCCTCTGCCTTTTCAAAAATCAGCTTGAACATCTGGATGTTCATGGTTCACATATTGTTGAAGCCTGGCTTGGAGAGGTCAGGGGAGTGGCCGAGAGGAGCAACCCCACGTTCAGATGGTGGTGACTGCGTGGGCCCAGAAGTGGTCAAGAGGAACTATTCCACATTCAAGGTCAGGAAGGACAGGCATGAGGAGATACCCCTTGTCCAAGGTAAGGAGTAGTGGCTGCATTTTGCTGGAGCAGCTGTGAAGAGATATCCTGCATCCAAGGTAAGAGAAATCCAAGTAAGACGGTAGGTGTTGTGAGAAGGCATCAGAGCACAGACACCCTGAATCCATAAGCACAAAAAAACTAGCCAATCTGATCACATGGACCACAGCCTTGACTAACTCAGTGAAACTAAGCCATGCCATGTGGGGCCACCCAAGACAGACAGGTCATAGTGGAGAGGTCTGACAGGTTGTTGTCCACTGGAGAAGGGAATGGCAAACCACTTCAGTATTCTTACTTTGAGAACCCCATGGACAGTATGAAAAGGCAAAATAGTAGGATACTGAAAGAGGAACTCCCCAGCTTCGTAGGTGTCCAATATTCTACTGGAGATCAGTGGAGAAATAACTCCAGAAAGAATGAAGGAATTGAGTCAAACCAAAAACAATATACAGTTGTGGATGTGACTGGTGACAGAAGCAAGGTCCGATGCTGTAAGAGCAATACTGCATAGGAACCTGGAATGTTAGGTCCATGAATCAAGGCAAATTGGAAGTGGTCAAACAGGAGATGGCAAGAGTGAACATCGACATTCTAGAAATCAGCGAACTAAGATGGACTGGAATGGGTGAATTTGACTCAGATGACTATTATATCTACTACTGTGGGCAGGAATCCCTTAGACGAAATGAAGTAGCCATCATGGTCAACAAAAGAGTCCAAATGAGATTTTGGATGTAATCTCAAAAATGACAGAATGATCTCTGTTTCCAAGGAAAACCATTCAATATTATGGTAATCCAAGTCTACACCCTGACCAGTAACACTGAAGAAGCTGAAGTTGAATGGTTCTATGAAGACCTACAAGACCTTTTAGAAGTAACATGCAAAAAGTTGCCCTTTTCATTTTAGGGGACTGGAATGCAAAAGTAGGAAGTCAGGAAACACCTAGAGTAACAGGAAAATTTTGCCTTGGAGTACAGAATGAAGCAGGGAAAAGGCTAATAGAATTTTGCCAAGAGAATGCACTGGTCATAGCAAACACCCTTTTCCAACAACACATGGAAGACTTTACACATGGACATCACCAGATGGTCAACACCAAAATCAGATTGATTAGATTTTTTGCAGCTAAAGAGGGAGAAACGCTATACTGTCAGCAAAAACAAGACCAGAAGCTGACTGTTGCTCAGATCTTGATCTCTTTATTGCCAAAGTCAGACTTAAACTGAAGAAAGTAGGGAAAACCATTAGACCAGTCAGGTATAATCCCTTATGATTATACAGTGGAAGTGAGGAACAGATTTAAGGAACCAGTTCTGATAGACTGAGTGCCTGATGAACTATGGACAGAGGTTCATGACATTGTACAGGAGACGGGGATTAAGACCATCCCCATGGAATAGAAATGCAAAAAAGAAAAATGGCTGTCTGAAGAGGCCTTACAAATAGCTGTGAAAAGCAGAGAAGTGAAAAGCAAAGGAGAAAAGGAAAGATATTCCCATCTGAATGCAGAGTTCCAAAGAATAGCAAGGAGAGATATTAAAGACTTCTTCAGGGATCAGTGCCAAGAAATAGAGGAAAACAACAGAATGGGAAAGACTAGATATCTCTTCAAGAAAATTAAAGATACCAAGGCAACATTTCATGCAATGATAGGCTTGATAAAGGACAGGAATGGTATGGATCTAACAGAAGCAGAAGATATTAAGAAGTGGTGGCAAAAATACACAGAAGAACTGTACAAAAAAGATCTTCACGACCCAGACAATCATAATGGTGTGATCACTCACCTTAAGCCAGACATCCTGGAATGCGAAGTCAAGGGGTCCTTAGAAAGCATCACTACGAACAAAGCTAGTGGAGATGATGGAATTACAGTTGAGCTATTTCAAATCCTGAACGATGATGCTGTGAAAGTGCTGCACTCAATATGCCAGCAAATGTGGAAAAGTCAGCAGTGGCCACAGGACTGGAAAAGGTCAGTTTCATTCCAATCTCAAAGAAAGGCAATGCCAAAGAATGTTCAAACTACTGTACAATTGTACTCATCTCACCATAAAGCCTATGTCAGCTAAAAAAAAAATTGTATCGATAACCAAAGAGGCGTGAGATGAGATTGGGTTACACTTTCTTTAAAATGTAACTCACAGTATATAAGCAGTTTAAAGATAAGACCTGCATCCAGCTCTATCACTCTACAGACCAGATCAATTTTAACGAAATTCACTGTTTACAGAAATAGTATCTCTGACCCCATTAAAGGAAGGTGAAAATCTCATTTCCTGGGAGTTATTGGAGAATGAGGAAGGGATTCGTATGAAAGTGTAGAGTGATCCTTTGTAAGTAAGACACCTCAATGTTTTTTTGTTTCTTATTAGAATCTTTTAAAGAAGGAATTAATGAGAGGGGGAAAAAGAAGTAATACAGCATGTCAGATGTTCTTGATGCTGCTGCGGCTAAGTCGCTTCAGTCGTGTCTGACTCTGTGCGACCCCATAGACGGCAGCCCACCAGGCTCCCCCGTCCCTGGGATTCTTCAGGCAAGAACACTGGAGTGGGTTGCTATTTCCTTATCCAAAGCAGGAAAGTGAAAACTGAGAGTGAAGTTGCTCCATTGTGTCCAACTCTTAGTGACCCCATGGACTGCAGCCTACCAGGATCCTCTGTCCATGGGATTTTCCAGGCAAGAGTACTGGATTGGGTTGCCATTGCCTTCCCCGGTTCTTGATGATATCAATGAATAAATATATAAATATGCATATGATATAAATGATAAAATCATTAACTAAGGAGATATTATGGCGATCTTGAGTTAAGGGAGTTTGGGAGGCTACTCGTGAGTTTCATTTTTTTTTTTTTTTCAGTTACATGAAGAAGATTACTACTTTTCCCTGGTCATATCTGGGTATGATGTTGGGGTTTTGACTTGATTTTTATTAATGCAATAAGGTAAAGTTTTTAAGTCAAAAATGTTATTTACTTTGTTTAATCCAGGTTCTAAGGAAAAGCAAATTCTGTTGTTCCTGTTTTGATTATTCCCTCTAGAGAAGAAGAGGACTGTTTCATAAGTATTTTAATTACATGCAGTACCTTCCTAAAACATAGAGTGAACTTTTGCAGGGGATTCATCATGACTTTCCCATTTATTTAACCATACTGACTCATTGAAGAACATGGAAATATGGGCTCTCCCCACCTCTTCATCTCAAATCCATCACCTAGATCTTACATTTAATTAAGTTTGTATTTATGAAGCCCTCCTGCAATGCAAAGAAGACATAACTAATACAAAATTGCTAAATGTCAGCCTCTGAAGTGAGATATCTTCACAAGAACCAGGCGCTCTGCCCACATTCACCAACCCACACTGATACACCAAAGGACACCAGTTACACTGCTGATCTTACAAAATATGTCTTAAAATAAATGCATACAAGACTTCTATTTCTTTTCATCTATAAAAAAACAAAATTGCCAGTTTGCATTTGAAAAAAATGTCCCCATCAATCCATATAATGATTTGTGTTGAAAAATATTATTAAGTCCCTTTCCCTTTCTTTTGAATATATTAAGAATATTGTTGTTTAGTTGCTTAGTCCTGTATGACTCAGTGAAACTCCATGGACCAGGGGTAGCCCACCAGGATCCTCTGTCCATAGAATTTCCCAAACAAGAATACTAGAGTGGGTTGTCATTTCCTTCTCAAAAGGATCTTCCTGACCCAGGGATTGAACCTCTTTCTCCTGCATTGGCAGGCAGATTCTTTACTCCTGAGCCACAGAATTTAGGAAGAAGCAGCTTTTAAGGCTAGCTATATAATAATACCCTCTCCTTGTGAATCTCTTTATGATCATAGTTTCCCATTATATGCATCCTCCTACTTTTCTTACCCTTTTCCTCTTATTCTGTCACCTTCTTTTATTAATATTTACCTATTGTTCTAATCATTTCCTGCTCACCCATTTGGTAAGGGAGAAATTCCCAGATACTACACGAATGGTCACATGGTCACACACAAAAAGCATCAGACATTCGACAAGTGAAATAGACAGAAATTTATTGATCACATATACTCACGGTATGGAGAAGACCACATGCCATGCATGGCCACATGGGGTTGCACTAGGGAAGAGTGAACACCTAGGTCCTGTGGGAGGTAGCCTTTATAGAATTGAGGGGGTGAAGTGACTCCTTGTTCCTGTGGGGAGTGGGAGGGTTTTTGTTTTTTGTTTTTTATGATAATTCAAAGGGCTGGCAAGGAACTGAAACCTGCTACTCAGAGATAAGCAGCAATTGTATCTTGTCCCCATGATAAGGAGGATTGTTGAGCTAGAGGACCTCATCCACAAAGTAGAGGGTGTAGGGCAATTTATCTTTAGGCCATTTGAATCCCTCCCATATGTTCCAGATGTCAGGACAGCACATAACATAGGACCTTAAATTTAGGTTTAAATGCATCTCCCATTTTAGATTGGCAGACATTTACTGTGTGCTCACTATGTCTAAAACAACAAGTTATACTATCTCTATACTGGCTACAGTGTTGAGCCATACATTGTGTGTGTGTGTGTGTGTGTGTGTGTGTGTGTGTGTGTGTGTGTGAGCATGTGTTCAGTCATGTCTGACTCTTTGCAACCCCATGGACTATAACTTGCCAGGGCTCCTCTCTCTCAATGGTATTTCCCAGGCAATAATACTTGAATGGGTTGTCATTTCCTACTTCAGGGTATTTATAATCTTGAGCTATCTGTTACCCAATTTTAAGCAATATTTGTCCTCAGCTGAGTAACACCAATAAGGCAAGTATTATTTTTCCCCATTTTAGAGATGAGGAAATTGTGTTTTGAGAAACTGTATTTTGTCTAAGATTCTACAGATAATAACTACATGTACTTTGTTTGAAATTAGGTCTTTATTCATTAGATTTCTATACCTCTTTTCTTCTCCATTTGTGCTTTGAGAACACCTCCGGTGTTCAGTGGACTTAATAAGCTTGTTGAACTCTAGGCTAAGAACATTCTCATGTAATCACCCAAACATGGAGAAGGACTAATCAAGCTACCTTTCAAACGACACTGTTCTAGGTGCCCTAATCTTTTTTTCCCCCAGCTAGCAAAAGTCCTTCATTATACTAAACAATTAGTAGGAATGGATGGGGGAACATACACCCAGAGTTGAATGTAACATCATGTATTCAAAACTTCTGCTGGTCTGTCAAGGGATTCTGGTTACCCTGTTTGTTTAACCTATATGCTGAGCAGCACTTCATGAGAAATGACGGGCTGGATGCATTACAAGCTGGAATCAAGATAGGCCAGAGAAACATCAACAACCTCAGATATGTGGATAATACCACTCTAATGGAAGAAAGCAAAGAGGAACTAAAGAGCCTCTTGATGAGGGTGAAGGAGGAGAGTGAAAGAGCCAGTTTAATACTAAATGTGAAAAAAACTAACATCGTGGCATCCAAACCCAATACTGCATGGCAAATTAAAGGGGAAACAGTAGAAACAGTGTCAGATTTCCTCTTCTTGGCCTCCTAAATCACTGTGGACAGTGACTGCAGCCGTGAAATCAGAAGATGATTGCTTCTTGGCAGGAAAGCAATAGCAAACTTAGACAGTGTGTTGAAAAGCAGAGATGTTACTCTGCCAACAAAGGTCTGTATAGTCAAGGCTATGGTCTTCCCAGTGGTCACATATGGTTTTGAGAGCTGGACCGTAAAGAAGGCAAAACTCCAAAGAGTTGATGCTTTCAAACTGTGGTGCTAGAGAAGACTCCTGAAAGTTCCCTAGATGGCAGTGAGATCAAACCAGTCAATCTTAAGGGAGATCAACCCTGGACATTCACTAGACGGACTGATGCTGAAGCTGAAGCTCTAATATCTTGATCATTTGATACAAACAGATGACTCATTGGAAAAGTCTCTGATGCTGGGAAAGATTGAGGGCAAAAGGAGAAGAGGAGGTCAGAGGATGAGATGGCTGGATGGCATCACCAATACAAAGACATGAACTTAGGCAAACTCTAGGAGATGGTGAGGGACAGGGAGGCCTGTAGTCACAAAGAGTCAGACACAGTTGGATGACTGAACAACAACAACAACAACAAAGAATTCTGGTGGAAGAAGAACTCTAAGTGATATTAGACAAACATATATTGCTTCAAATTTAAAAATCGTGCCAAAACTACAGGGTTACATGCAAATGCAATTCTGGCTGTCTGTGCAGATGTCTACACAGACATCTTGGATGTCTGTGCCTTAGATACCTGTGCAAAATGCCACTTCTCCCAGCACTACAGCTGCCCATGTACCTTCAGGCAGTGATTCAATGTAAAGATAAAGATGAACCAGCATAACACTTACAAAACATAAGAATTAAGATCATCTGAAAGTTACAGCGTCTCTAGCATCTTTTGAGAAATGCCAGAATTTAAATATCCCAGCAAATGTTGACTCTTTCAGTTATATAATCTGGAAAGATGGCTTTTCGTGTCCTTCAGTAAACAAATCAGTTATTGATTAATTAAAAGGGAATATACATTGAAACTGTAAATTTGAAGGTTTACCCAACACTGATGAACATGACTATCTCTAGGGGAAACGGTACCTTTCCTATGTGTGTCTGTGTTCCTATGCTTTCCTTATGAGATAAATAGAATTTTCTGGATTTATTGCTGTGACTTCTCCCCAAGCAACAATTTGTGTGGCTTCCTGTATCAAAATCAAATGGAGAAGACAGTGGAAAGATTTTCCAAAATTGCTGATGGGGTGAAAAAGTAGAAAAGATTTGCAGCATCCAAACCCAATACTGCATGGCAAATTAAAGGGGAAACAGTAGAAACAGTGTCAGATTTCCTCTTCTTGGCCTCCTAAATCACTGTGGACAATGACTGCAGCCGTGAAATTTATTTATTTATTTTTGCTGGTTTGTGAACTGTCTCTTCCTTTTGAATGTGATGAGATGAGCCAACTGTTCTTCCAGTTTTGAATGTACAAAATAATAGGAGTACAGGAATTGACATATACATTTTATTCCAAGCATTTGAATAAGCCCCAGAGGAAAATCAAAAGCCCAAGTAACTATAACATGTAATTCTGATTCAAATATAAATAACTGAGCTCAGTTTCCTTTAGAATTGTTAATCACTTTGTTAAAATACATTTGGAAATGAGTTGTCCTCCTGTGTATGCCATTTTCATGTGACATGGATAAATACTGATACAGAATATATTCAAATATTTCCTGATACACAAGGAATCCATATGAGCTTTTTAATGAACACAACTTCCAATTTTTTAAGTAGTATATTTAATGATATTGTGAGCTAAAACCAATCTCAGAACAGTAAGGAGTTAGGACTCAATTTAGGTGGTTCTTTCATCACCTGTACCACTAATTAATCTCAATTATCCCTGCAAAAACTATTTTTCTTTTTAACTAATAGAAATTTAAAGAAAAGTATACTTTAGAGAGAAGCTTCCCAGGTGGCTCATTGGTAAAGAGAGAACCCACCTGCCAATGCAGGAGACGCAGGAAATGCAGGTTTGATCCCCAGAGGAGAGGAAATGACAACCCACTCCAGTATTCTTGCCTGGAGAATTCCATGGACAGAGGAGCCTGGTGGACTATAGTCCATAAGGTCACAAAGAGTCGGACACAACCGAATGTTTATATAGGATGTGCGAGCACATGTGTTTGCAAACATATGTGTAGTATGAAAAGTAGGGTGGAAAAATATAGGGATTTTTGGCTACACTGAATAGTAGCATATGTGCTGAGAATCCCCTTGCCAATACTCTTTCTGAAAACACACACACACACACACATACATGCACATCTCTAACATCAAAAACAAACTCTTTTTCTGTGATTATCAGGAAAATTGAATTCAAGATAATTTTTTTTTCATTAAATCACAAAATTCAAGCCTTCCTCCACCCTAAGACATAGGTGATATGATCAGTGAAACTACAGTTAAGTATCTAATTAATCTAGGCTTAGTCCTAGTTCTTTAATCCTCTGAGATTGGTTGCAGCTCAGAATATCAGTATTTGGAAATAAGATACTGTTTCTTAATTTTTATTGTGAAATAAATTTCGTATGGACTAAATCATTTTTTCTCCAGTGTGCTTGCTAAGTCACTTCAGTCATGTCTGATTCTGTGCAACCCCATGGACTGTAGCCCTCCAGGCTTCTCTGTCCATGGGATTCTCCAGGCAAGAATACTGGAGTGGGTTGCCATGTCCTCCTCCAGGGTATCTTCCTGACCTAGGGATTGGACCCACATCTCTTATGTTTCCTGCACTGGTAGTCAGGTTCTTTACCACTAGTGCCACCTGGGAAGCAACCTAGTATACCTTCTCTCACAGAAAATAATCTCTTTTAACTAGTCTTGTTTTCCACTTAGTTTGCCTACTAGGCAAACATGGAAATGTATCTGCTGCCTAATATCAGGTGCCAGGTTGAATTTCATGCCTACATGATGACTTTCATGATTGATCTTATCTTTTATACTAACCATATTTTAATGCTCCAACAATATTCCTAAATCACCCTAATTTTATTTTGGAATGTTGTAATTATAAGAAACAATCCATGGTATGTCTTTCATTTCTCTAACCTAAAGACATTGGATCTCAAAACATATTTGTACTTTAATATGAATCGACTAAAAAAACTGCATTGATTTCTGACATTTTGCTCTTTTCTTGAACATGAGACTTGAGTCTTGATAAGACTGATAATTACTAAAGACAGTCATTTCTGCTGTGAGATACAGAAACTTTTAGTTTTTCCTCTAATACAATGGATCCTACAATCCTCTCAGGTATAAGAACAGCCCATATACTTTAAAAAGCAAACAAATAGTGTATATTTCTTTACTAGAAATTCTCAAAAAATTCCCTGAGTTCTCATTCAAGCAATTGGATATAGGGATTGTTATGTTTACAATAAAAATAGCAGTTATCATTTACTAAACACTTACTTTGCATCAGACACGAGGCTGCTTTATTTATTTCTATTGATTATTTTATTTAATCCTCATAATAATCTTGTACACTGAGTATTCTGAGAGACGGTTGCAGTTTAGTGACTAGAGTTAATAATGTACTGTGCTGTCTTTAGTCAGTCACTCAGTTGTATCTGACTCCTTGTAATCCCATGGACTGGAGCCCGCCAGGCTCCTCTGTCCCTGGAGATTCTTCAGGCAAGAATACTGGAGTAGGTCGCCATGCCTACTCCACTGCCATGCCATCCCCTCCAGAGGATCTTCCCAACCCAGGGATCAAATCCAGGTCTCCCTCATAGCAGATGGGTTCTTTACCACTGAGCAACCAGGGAAGCCCATTAAGTATTCTTTAAAAGACTGAGTATTCTACATTTAGTTTGAAGATGAGAAAACTAAGGAGTATGTGCGTGTTCATAAAATTAATAAATGACAGTTTGTATTTGAATTTATATTTGTTAGAAATAATTATGTTCATGCATACTATAATATCCCCAAGTAATAAGGTTATAAATAAGTTAGAGTTTTCTCTTTTTTGAAAGTCTAGTGTCATGTAGTTCAGAAGTTGGATGAAAGATGTACTCAAATCCTCCTCAAGCTCAAAGCTTTATTAGTCTTCACTTTCCTATCTTTTTTATGTATAGTCATGTTCTCATGGTTCTGGTGGCATTATGTTCCGGTGAGCAGGACTAAAGAAGACAAGAATATACTGAAGGTAATGGGTATACTCCAGATATCTTTTAAGGAAAGTACCAGAAAGCCACCTAGTGACATACTTATAACCAGTGGCTATAATTGCCTCTATGACTATACTACCGACGGAGCAGATTCTTGATACTAGACATGGACCACTTGTTAACATCCTGAGAAACAACCTTTGTCAAAATTGCATTCTCTAGGAATGCTGCTTCACTGGAATTCTCACTCTGGACACCAGAATATTAACTAAAGGAGACTATACGTTTCTGTAGTTTTATTTGGAGTTGTTCCTTATTCAACCTTTTATGAAGACAGCAGAAGAGCCACTTGAGAGAGAATACTACTTGCCCAGTCGTGCTCAGTAAGTGCCTACCAAATGAATGTCTGAATGCATTCATTAAGTGAGAATGGTATGAATTTATTTAAGTCAAATGAAACCAATATATATATATATATAATAAACTAAAAAGAAGGAGATGTAACATTCAAATATAAACTGCCAGTTTATCCACACTAAGTAGGGAATGAAAGCCCCTTCATATATGCATCTATCTGTTCATCCATTCATCAGGGTTTTTTTTAGTACCTATTATGCATCTTTTCTAGACGCTGACTATCAAAGGACAATAATCAAAAAGAAAGAAACCAACAAACAAAACAAGACAAAACAACCAAGACATTTACATAGCTTACATTCTATCAGGGGAGACAGGTAACAAATGCAAGCAAGAAGTAATACATAGCATACTAGATAATAATGATTAGTGGTAAGCAAACAAATAATGCAGGAAGAGAGATAATGATAGTTAAGGGAATATTACTGCATGGATTGTGAATGTAAAATGGATTCCAGGCAAGCAAAAGTAAAAGCCACAACATTTCCTGTGGAAAACTATGCACATTTCTTCTGGATTCAGCAATCTGAGAATGGGATGACAGAAGGGAAGGCAGTGAACCTGAGATATATATGGCTTCCTATGTAACCGGTTTATGTGCAGTTTCACATAAGCATTTGGATTATAAGAAAGCCATCCTCAGTGATGAGTGCAAAGAAATAGAGGAAAACAATAGAATGGGAAAGACTAGAGATCTTTTCAAGAAAATTAGAGATACCAAGGGAATCTTTCAGGCATAGATGGGCACAATAAAGGGCAGAAATGGTATGGACCTAACAGAAGCAGAAGATATTAAGAAGAGGAGGCAAGAATATACAGAAGAATTGTACAAAAAATATCTTCATGACCCAGATAATCACGATGGTGTGATCACTCACCTAAAGTCAGACATCCTGGAATGTGAAGCCAAGTGGGCCTTAGAAAGCATCATTACAAACAAAGCTAGTGGACATGATGGAATCCCAGTTGAGCTATTTCAAATCCTGAAAGATGATGCTGTGAAAGTGCTGCACTCAATATGCCAGCAAATTTGGAAAACTCAGCAGTGGCCACAAGACTGGAAAAGGTCACTTTTCATTCCAATCCCAAAGCAAGGCAATGCCAAAGAATGCTCAAATTACTGGACAATTCACTCATGTCACATGCTAGCAAAGTAATGCTCAAAATTCTCAAGCCAGGCTTCAACAGTACATGAACTGTGAACTTCCAGATGTTCAAGATGGAATTAGAAAATGCAGAAGAGCCAGAGATCAAATGGCCAACATCCGCTGGATTATTGAAAAAGCAGAAGAGTTCCAGAAAAAACATCTATTTCTGCTTCATTGACTATGCCAAAGCCTTTGACTGTGTGGATCACTATAAACTGTGGAAAATTCTGAAAGAGATGGGAATACCAGACCACCTTGAGAAATCTGTATGCAGGTCAGGAAGCAACAGTTAGAACTGGACATGGAACAACAGACTGGTTCCAAATCAGGAATGGAGTACATCAATGCTGTATATTGTCACTCTGCTTATTTAACTTATATGTAGTGTACATCATGAGAAATGCTGGGCTGGATGAAACACAAGCTGGAATCAAGATTACAGGGAGAAATAGCAATAATCTCAAATATGCAAATGACACCATCCTTATGGCAGAAAGTGAAGAAGAACTAAAGATTCTCTTGATGAAAATGAAAGAGGAGAGTAAAAAATTGGCTAAAAACTCAACATTCAGAAAACTAAGATCACGGCATCCAGTTACATCACTTCATGGCAAATAGGTGTGGAAATAGTGACAAACTTTATATTTTGGGGCTCCAAAATCACAGCAGATGGTGACTACAACTATGAAATTGAAAGATGCTTACTCCTTGGAAGAAAAGTTATCACCAACCTAGACATCATATTAAAAAGCAGAGACATGACTTTGCCAACAAATGTCTGTCTAGTCAAGGCTATGGTTTTTCCAGTAGTCATGTATGGATGTGAGAGTTGGACGATGAAGAAAGCTGAGTGCCAAAGAATTGATGCTTTTGGATTGTGGTGCTGGATAAGACTCTTGAGAGTCCCTTGAACAACAAGGAGATCCAACCAGCCCATCCTAAAGAAAATCAGTCCTGAATATTCACTGGAAGGACTGATGCTGAAGCTTAAGCTCCAATATTTTGGCCACCTGATGCGAAGAATTGACTTTTCTAAAGACCCTGATGCTGGAAAAGATAGAAGGCAGATGGAGAAGGGGATGACAGAGGATGAGATGGTTGGATGGCATCACCAACTCAATGACATGAGTTTGAATAAACTCCGAAAGTTGGTGATAGACAGGGTGGCCTCGTGTGCTGCAGTCCATGGGGTTGCAAAGAGTCAGACACGACTGAGAGAGTGAACTGATATTGCCTTTGTTTCTAAATACTGTCTTTACCTCTTATCTTTACTAATTTGAAAATGCACTTGACCTGTTCTTGTAAGACTATTTGGATTTGGAGGTACAGTATATCTGAAGCCCTAGAAGAAATTTCTTCCTTAGTTTTGTTATAGACTTTTACCAGAGAACATAAGGTGTCTCACAGATCAAACGCTTCAGGAAGAATGATATATGGAAAAATAGCTGCCATTGTTTGTTTGGGGCTAATGACATCCACTTTTAAACCTGTATGCTCTTTGCCTTAAGAGACCAGATAGAGGGAACAATTCGTTTGGGTGCTGTCTTTTCAAGAGGGAGGTTGCAGACATTGTTAGAACATACAGTTGTAGAAGGAAAAACTTTTTTTTCTTAATAGTGTTTTAGAGTTTCACCAGGCTGCAATTTGTTCATGCTTTTGCCAAGTGTAAATGTTTTACACGTGCACACACACACACACACACACACACACATACATGCATACATACAGGTAGTTGTCTTAAACTAATTGGAGTATGGGCACAGAAGCCAGGGATCCAACTCTGCCCTCATTCCCTCTCCTGCTGCAAATGCTAATCTGAATGGGCCTCTCCCTGATTCCAAGCTTCTCATTGTCACTTTCCTTCCCTCCCTCCACTTTTCAGGCTTTCACTACCCTTGTGATGCCCCTTGGCTCCTCAGGAACAAATTGAAGTTTTCATTATTCTATGGCCTAGAAGGCATACCAAGTGTTTTTCTTTGCAAAATCTTTCTGACCATCACACCTACCTGCATGGGCTAAATACTACTTTCCGCACTTTGTAGAAAGTGTACAGAGTATGGCAAGCATAAGGAAGATTCATATTCTGTTTCTAGAACTTTTTAGCTGTGTAAGTTCTGCTTCATCGCTTACTCTGCCTAAGCTTAATTTTTTTCTCACCTATATCTCTTGTCTGGATAATTGACTCCATATAAAATTAAGAGATGATCGCCTTATACATAATATGTGTACAGTACATTAATATTGTTATTTGTATTCTATAATGTTATACTTGCAGTATAACATTGTCTTACACTTCTTCTTATCCTGTTTATTTTCTAGTATACTCAGTGGCTGGTGTTATTAATAGTTTCTTGACTAAGAGAGTTCTTAGTGCCATCTTTCTTTTCCTGTGTGTTTTGCTCCTGCATTTGCGGAACTCATTTGTTATCATATCTTCAAACATCCTTTTTCAGAGAAGCTTTTTTCTCCCTCTTTCTCACTTCTCACCTTGATTTAACCGGGTGAAAAGTGATATACTGGAGAAGGACCTGACAACCCACTCCAGTATCCTTTCCTGGAAAATCCCATGGACAGAGGAGCCTGGCTGGCTAAGTCCATGGGGTGGCAAGAGTAGGATGCGACTTAGTGACTAGTGAGTACTTTTTTCCTCTCTTTGGTTTATTAAATACCTCAAATGTTTGACACTGCCTTACAGCAAGGAAAATAAACAAAGACAAGGAGAAAACTACCAAGGAAAAGATTAGCCCTTTCACCTTGGGAGCAACTTTCTTGCTCACTGTGAAAGTCTGGTCTCCAAACCTGCCTGCTCTTAATGATGCACTTTTCTCTGAGGTGAAAACTTTTGCTCATCAGGGTTTATTGTCCCTCAGTCTTATTGGTCCCTTTCAAATGGAAATTTGCCAGCATATCTCTCTGTTCTTGTCTCTGCCTGTGTGTTGTTCCAATGCTCCCCCACCAATCATGTGACTTCAGAATGATGGAGGGATGTCTGGACCTGCACATTTGCATTGAACCAACTCAGACTTTATATGGACTTCACCCCTTCCCTATCTTCCTTTTTTTCTGAGGAGAGTCCATGTTTCCAGTCAACCAGATGCAAGATCTTGGCATCACTTGTGATGCAGCCTCCTGTATGATGGCCTAATTTGTATCTGTCACCACGTCACACTGCCGAGTTTTCTTCCATGACTTCTACTCAGTTCTACTGCTGACATATCCATCTCAGAGCGAGGTCCCCACAGAAGCCTTTGTTTTAGCCTTCATCCTATGTTGGCCTCTGCACAGCCAGCTTCCTTAAGCCCTGCTTTAAAAACATCACTTCTCATCTCAAAAGCTTTTAACAGCATTCAGTTTTCAACCATGTATAATCCCTGCCTGACTTTCAAGGTTTTATTCAAGCTGTTTCTACCTATACAGCATTAATTTTCAAGATCACTCAACATCTTTCTTCTACTTTTGTCTATTCAGTTTTATTTTGTATACTATTTTATGCTGTTTCATAAACTCATATTACTTCTGAATCTACTTTAATTCTCTTTTCATCTTAAATATTCTGTTCTCTATCTCCCCAGTTTGAGCCAACTTTCAAATCTCAATCTAACACTCATTCCTCCCTAGGTGAGATACAGTCTCCTGTTCCTCGAAGTTTTATTTATGTCTATCCTCTCTGAACTAGTATTTACTATTGGTAAAAATGCTTTAGCATTTAAATACTGGCATCTGAATATACTCCAAATGTAAATATTTAAAATTGCTGATCTCTTAATTTCAAATGCATTTTAACAGCCCTGCATACTTGATTCTCTTCTCCTCATGATTACTGTTTTTGATATCATATTTTATATCTGATTGTTTTATGTATCCCTTAACTGTTTTTCATAGATATATATGATTTTACTACTATTATCTTTAACCTCTCTACTAGCTTTATACCTGAATGCCTTACTAACTTTACTGTATATTTGCTTTTACCAATGAGATTATTTTTCCTTTCATAATTTTCACATTTTGAGTTTTGGCCTTTTATTTTTCACTGAGAAAATTTCCCTTAACATTTCTTGTAAAACTGGTTTGGTGATGCTGAAGTCTTAGCTTTTGCTTCTCTATAAAATTTTGATGTTGTCCTCAAATCTGAATAAAAGCCTTGCCTGGTGGAGTATTATTGGTTGTTGGTTTTCCCTTTTATCACTTTCAATGTACCATGCCACTCCCTTCTAGCCTTCAGAGTTTCTGCTGAAAAGTCAGCTGATAGCGTTATGGGAGTTACCCTTATGAAACCTGTGCTTTCCCTTGCTGTTTTTTAAAATATTCTTTTTCTTTAACTTTTGCCATTTTAATCATAATGTACCTGGATAGGGACCTATTTGGTTTCATCTTGTTTGGTGCTTCCTAGACTTGGATGTCCTATCCTAGGTTAGGGAAGTTTTCAGCTATTTCTTCAGATAAGTTCTCTGTGGCTTTCTCTCTCTTCTCCTTCTGAGACACTTATAAAGCAAGTGGGTGTAGTAAGCTTGATGCTGTCTCTGAGGTTTTCAAAAGTATCCTCATTTTTTTCAAATTCTTTTTTTTTTTCTTTCTTTCTTTCTTTGGGTTCAGCTTGGGTGATTTCTACCACTCTGTTTTTCAGTTAACTGCTCAGTTCCTGTATATTATCTAGTCTACCATTGATTCCTTTTTAGTGTATTTTTTTTTATTCCAGTTTTTATATTCTTTGGTTCTGTTTGTTTCATCTTTACGTTTTTAAACTCTTTGTTAAATTTCTCACTGTGTGCCTCCATTCTCATCCTGAGTTCAGAAAGTGTCTTTATGTTCATTACCTTGAACACTTTATCAAGTCAATTGTTTATCTCCACTTAGCTTAGTTATTTTTCTGAGTTTTTGTCTTGTTCTTTCATTTGGAACATTATTCTGTCTCCACATTTTGCCTAATCCTCTGTGTTTATTTGTATGAATTAGGTACGTTGGCTAAGTTTTCATATCTTGGAGAAGTGATCTTATGTTGGAAAAATTCCATGGTGCCCAACAACATACGTCCCTCTGTTCACCAGAGCTATGTGCTCTAAGGATGCCCCCCAGTGTGGACTGTTTGGGCCCTTCTATTGTGGCTGGGCTGACTATCGTGGGCTGGCTGGTAGGCAGAGCTGCCCTGGTCCTGTTGCCTAGAGCCACTAATGGGTAGGCCTTGTCCTTGTATGACTGGCTGTGTGGCCCAGGGGATCCTATTCTGGCACCAACTTGCTTGTGGGATGAGCCAGGATCCCATGCTGTGGTCACTGGGGGTCTCAGAGCTGGTGCCAGCTGGCTGTGGTGATGTTGTGTCCCTGTAGGGCTGACTGCTTATCCCAGGAGGTCACAGGACTGTTGCCAATCCACTGATGGTGGGTAAGCTCCTGGAACTAATACACCAGAAGGAGGACAGCAAAATGGTGTTTTCCAGCACCAGTATCCTCCTGGTAGAAAAAACTACCCAAAATGGCTGCCATCAGCAGTTATGTCCCCAGGGGGAGTCCTAGTTGCCTCCTGTCTTTTGGGGAGGATTTCTAAGATCATCACTGTTTGCAATAGCCAGGACATGGAAGCAACCTAGATGTCCATCAACAGACGAATGGATAAGAAAGCTGTGGTGCATATACACAATGGAATATTACTCAGCCATAAAAACGAATACATTTAAATCAGTTCTACTGAGGTGAATGAAACTGGAGCCTATTATACAGAGTGAAGTAAGCCAGAAGGAAAAACAACAATACGGTATACTAACGCATATATATGGAATTTAAAAAGATGGTAACGATAACCCTGTATGCAAGACAGCAAAAGAGACGCAGATGTATAGAACAGACTTTTGGACTCTATGAGAGAGGGTAAGGGTGGAATGATATGGGAGAACGGCATTGAAACATGTAAATTATCATATGTAAAATGAATTGCCCAGTCCAGTCCAGGTTTGATGAATGATACAGGGTGCTCAGGGCTGGTGCACTGGGATGACCCAGAGGGATGGAATCGGGTGGGAGGTGGGAGGGGGGTGCTGGAAGGGGAACACATGTATACCCATGGCGGATTCATGTCAATGTATGGCAAAACCAACACGATAGTGTAAAGAAAAAAATAAATAGATTTTTAAAAAAAGAAAAAAAAAAAAAGATCATCAAGTGAGGCAGACCAAGGCTCCTTTCAAATCATTGCCTCTGTCCTGGGTCTTAGAACCTGTGAAATCTTGCACATATCCATTAAGAACAGATGCTCTCTTTCTTGCAGCACTCTGGCTCTCTTAAACCCAAGCCGTGCTGCCTTTCAAAGACAGATATTCTGGGACTCTTCTTTCTGGCACAGCATTCCTTGGCATGGAAGCCCAGTGTGGGGCCTCAGATTCTGACTTTTGGGGAGAACTTTCACAATGGTAATTTTCCTCCTCCATGTGTGTCAGTTCTCTAGAGATTCAGGTCTAGACTGTACCAACAGTTTGCCCTCATGCCCATCTCATTGTTATTCCTCCTATATATCTTTAGTTGTGGAAAATCTTTTCCGGTAGTCTTCACATCATTTATGTTGATGGTTGTTCTGTAATTATAATTATAATATTTGTGTGTCTGTAGGAGTTGGTGAGCTCAGGGCACTCTTACTCCACCAACATAGCTGTTTCCCTCAGCTATGCTACTTTCTGTATAACTTACTGAATAAGTAATAGATAAATTCATACTTCAAAAAAATTACAGATTGCATCTAAAAAGGTGCCAATTATAAGTGCTTGGTGGATAGTTTTGCTGTTTAACATATGTAGCACACATGATTTTTCATCAAGGAATCTAACAAACATAAATAAGTCTAATTTTAATCATAAATAAATTTGATATTTAAAAACATATTATCTTTGATTTAATAGATTAGTTAGCTTGTCTCTTCTTTTAAATTTATTTATTTTTTATTGAAGGATAATTGCTTTACAGAATTTTGTTGTTTTCTGTTAAACCTCAAAATGAATCAGCCATGGCTATACATATATCCCCTCCCTTTTGAAACTCCCTCCCACCTCCCTTCTCATCCCACCCCTCTGGGTTGACACAGAGCCCCTGTTTGAGTTTCCTGAGCCATACAGAAAATTCCAGTCGGCTATCTATTTTACATATGGTAATGTAAGTTTCCATGTTACTCTTGCCATACATCTCACACCCCTCTCCTCTCCTCATGTCCATAGGTCTGTTCTCTATGTCTGTTTCTCCATTGTTGCCCTGTAAATAAATTCTTCAGTACCATTTTTCTAGATTCCATATATATGTGTTAGAATATGGTATTTATCTTTCTCTTTCTGACTCACTTTGCTCTGTATAATAGGTTCTAGATTCATCCACCTCATTAGAACTGACTCAAATGTGTTCCTTTTTATGGCTGAGTAATATTCCATTGTGTATATCACCATAAATTCTTAATCCATTCACCTGTAGATGGACATCTAGGATGTTTCCATGTTCTAGCTATTGTAAATAGTGTTGCAATGAACAATGGGATACACGTGTCTCTTTCAATTTTGGTTTCCTCAGGGTATATGCCTAGGAGTGGGATTGCTGGGTCATATGGCACTTTTATTCTTACTTTTTTAAGGACTCTCCATACATCTTCCATAGTGGCTGTATCAATTTACATTCCCACCAAAAGAGCAAGAATGCTCCCTTTTCTCCACACCCTTTCCAGCATTTATTGTTTGTATACTTTTTGATGATGGCCATTCTGACTGGTGTGAGGTGATATCTCATTGCGGTTTTGATTTGCATTTCTCTAATAATGAGCGATATTGAGCATCTTTTCATGTGTTTGTTAGCCATCTGTATGTCTTCTTTGGAGAAATGTCTGCTTACTTTTCCCACTTTTTGACTGGGTTTTTTGTTTTTCTGGTATTGAGTTGTGTAAGTTGCTTGTATATTTTGGAAATTAGTCATTTATCAGTTGTTTCATTTGCTTGTTGTTTTCTCCCATTCTGAGGGTTTTCACCTTGTCTTTTCACCTTGCTTATAGTTTCCTTTGCTGTGCAAAAGCTTTTAAGTTTAATCAGGTCCTACTTGTTTACTTTTGTTTTTATTTCTGTTACTATAGGAGGTGGGGTATAGAGGATCTTGCTTTGATTTATATGATTGAGTGTTCCGCCTATGTTTTGCTGTAAGAGTTTTATAGTTCCTGGTCTTACATTTAGGTCTTTAATTCATTTGAAGTTAATCTATGTGTATGGTGTTAGGAAGTGTTTCAATTTCATTCTTTTACATGTAGATGTCCAGTTTTCCCAGCACCATTTATTGAAGAGGCTGTTTTTGCCTCATTGTATGTTCTTGCCTCATTTGTCAAAAATAAAGTACCCATAGGTGCAGGGGTTTATTTCTGGGCTTTCTATCCTGTTCCATTGGTCTATATTTTTGTTAGTACTGTACTGTCTTGATGACTGTAGCTTTGTGGTATAACTGGAAGTCAGGAAGTCTGATTCCTCTATCTCCATTCTTCTTTCTTAAGGCTACTTTAGCTATTCAAGGTCACTTTGTTTCCATATTCCATATGAATTGTGAAATTTTTTGTTCTAGTTCTGAGAAAAATGCTATTGGTAATTTGATAGGGATTGCATTAAATCTGTAGATTGCATTTGGTAGTATAGTCATTTTCACAATATTGATTCTTTCTACTCATGAACATGGATTATCTCTCCATCTGTTTATGTCATCTTTGACTCCTTTCATTAGTATCTTATAATTTTCTATGTACAGTTCTTATGTCTCCTTAGGTAAGTTTATTCCTAGATATTTAATTCTTTTTGTTGCAATGGTGAATGGAATTGCTTCCCTAATTTCTCTTTCTGATTTTTTAATATATAGACATGCAAGTGATTTCTGTGTATTGATTATATATCCTGTAACTTTGTTGAGTTCATTGATTAGTAATTTTCTGATGCTATCTTTAGAGTTTTCTATGTACAGTATCATGTCATCTGCAGACAGTGAGAGCATTACTTCTTCTTTTTGATCTGGGTTTCTTTTATTTATTTCTTTATTTTTCTTCTGTGATTGCTGTTGCTTGGACTTTCAGAATTACGTTGAATAATAGTGGCAAATGTGGACAACATGGACACCCTTGTCTTGTTCCTGATCTTAGGGGGAAAGCTTTCAGTTTTTCATTATTAAGAATAATGTTTGATATAGGCTTATCATATATGGCCTTTACTACATTGAGGTTCCTTCTATGCCCATATTTTGAAGAGTTTTAATCATAAATGAGTGCTGAATTTTGTCAAAGGCTTTTTTGCATCTATTGAGATGATCATATGGTTTTATCTTTCAATTCATTTATATGATGTATCATATTGATTGATTTCTGTATATTGAAGAATCCTTGCATCCCTGGAATAAACCCAGCTTGATCATGGTGTATGAGCTTTTTAATGTGTTGCTGAATTCTGTTTGCCAAAATTTTGTTGAGGATTTTTGCATCTATGTTCATCAGTGATATTGGCCTGTATTTTTCTTTTTTTGTGTTGTCTTTTTCTGGTTTTGATAACACGGTAATGGTGGCCTCATAGAAAGAATTTGGAAGTGTTCCTTCCTCTGCAATTTTTTGAAAAGAGTTTTAGAAGGATAGGCATTAGCTCTTCTCTAAATGTTTGATAGAATTCTCCTGTGAGGCCATCTGGTCCTGGGCTTTTGTTTTTTGAAAGATTTTTGATCACAGTTTCAATTTCGGTGCTTGTAATTGGGTGGTGCATAATTTCTATTTCTTCCTAGTTCAGTCTTAGTTTCAGTGCTTTAAATATATTCTGCCATTCCCTTCTGGCCTGCAGAGTTTCTGCTGAAAGATCTTTCAGCTTTATGCTGTTAAGCATATGGCGTTTCCTTTGTATGTTACTTATTGCTTCTCTCTTTTAATATTCTTTCTTTGTGTTTAGTATTTTAATATTATTTGTACTTTCAATATTCTTTCTTTGTGTTTAGTCTTTGTTAGTTTGATTAGTATGTCTCTTGGTGTGTTTCTCCTTGGATTTATCCTGTATGGGACTCTTTGTGCCTCTTGGACTTGATTGGCTATTTCCTTTTCCATGTGGGGAAATTTTCAACTATAATACCTTCAAAAATTTCTCATACCCTTTCTTTTTCTCTTCTTCTTCTGACCCCTATAATTTGAATGTTGGTGCATTTGATATGGTCCCAGAGGTCTCTGAGACTGTCCTCAGCTTTCTTCATTCATTTTACTTTATTCTGCTCTTCAGAAGTTATTGCCACCAATTTATCTTCCAGCTCACTGATGTGTTCTTCTGCTTCAGATATTCTGCTATTGATTCCTTCTAGAGTATTTTTAATTTCAGTAATTATGTTGTTTTTCTCTGTGTGTTTATTCTTTAATTCTTCTAGGTCTTTGTTAATTGATTCTTGTATTCTCCCCATTTTGTTTTCAATGTTTTTGATCATCTTTGCTATAATTACTCTGAATTATTTTCCAGGTAATTTTCCTGTTTCCTCTGCATTTATTTGGAAGTCTGTGTTTCTAGTTTGTTCCTTCATTTGTTCAGTATTTCTCTGCCTTTTTTTTTCTTTTTTTTTAGGTTATTGTGTTTGAAGTCTCCTATTTGCAGGCTTCAAGGAAAGTTGAATTCTTTCCTTGAAGAAGGTTGAATTCTTTCTTCCTTTTGGTTTCTGCCCTCCTAAGTTTGATCCAGTGGTTTGTGTGAGCTTCGTATAGGATTCGGTCTGTGCTGAGTTTTTGTTTGTTTGTTTGTTTTTCCTCTGATGGGCAAGACTGAGTGAGGTAGTACTCCTGTCTGCTGATGATTGCATTTGCTTTTTCATCTTGTTTGTTGTTTAGATGAGGTATACTGCACAGGGTGCTATTGGTGGCTGGGCGATGCCAGGTCTTGATTCGAGTGGTTTCTTTTGTGTGAGTTCTCACTATTTGATACTCCCTAGGATTAGTTTTCTTGTAGTCTGGGTTCTTGGAGTCAGTGCTCCCACTCCAAAGGCTCAGGGTTTGATTTCTGCAGACTGAGATGGGCAACAGACTCCTCCACATTGCCGTGACCACAGCAGCATTGGAGCACTTTCCTGCTCCTACACTGTCCCTCTCCTGGCCCAGCTTCTCCCTCCTACTGCTTGGTGGCCTGGGCGGTTGGCAGCCGGGAAGGTGCGCCGGGAGCCAAGGGAGCTTCTCCTGTAGATAGCTTGTCTCTTTGAGGCTACAGGTTAGGAGGGGCAGAAAGGAGCCTTTTGTCCCCACAGTTTTAAACCTTGATTTGCATGATTTTATATAGGTGAATATTTATGGAAAATCAATTTATTTAAAATTTTCACTTTTTCTTATGAGACATATCTCAATAAATACATTTAAAAATATTTAAACTGGGATTTCTCTGGGGTCCAGTGGTTAGGACTCTGTGCCTTCACTGCTGAAAGCCTGAGTTCAATCCCTGGTTGAGGAACTAAGACCCGCCAGCCCATGTAGCATTTAAAAAAAAAATTAAGCCATGTGAGTAATTCACTTTAATACCCACCAGGGAAAAAACATGAATCTGTGGTAAAGAATGTGATGCTGTAGAAATATAGACACTCTATAAGCTACCTTATTGTTTAATTTAGAATTTCCATTTCTATGACTTTTTAAGCACCCTATAATCACTAAATAAAGATCTAAACTAAAAACTTAAAAGACTAAATGTTTTTGCATTTGTAGCTTCTGGTTAGAAATATTCAGTAATGGCATTAAATATGGAATGTACTTCTGGTAAAAAAGTAATAGGAAGGTAATGATGCTATCTTCCTTTGTATAGGGCTCTCAGGCATAGGCAACACTTTGTTGTAATTTCATTCTTATTCCAAAGAGAATACTGAATTCTAGAGAGGATAGGTCATTAGCACAAAGCCCTATGTTAATGGTTAACTCAGATTATAAATTTACAAATACATTTCTCCAGATTATTCCTTTATTAGTTCATATGTATAATTATATAACCATTAACGAATGTGTGTAAACATATATGAACTCATGTGAGAGAGTCAGAATTGAATTTAAGCAGAATAGTTTTTATTTTAAATTGTCTTTTTCCCCCTCTTTCCATTTTTCTACCCTTCCTCCATGTTTTCCCAATACTATCTCGAGTTCTGATCTGACAGTTTCCCTATTTCAAGGCAAATTCTTTACCATCTGAGCCACCAGGGAAACCGAGTTTTCCTTGGTGACCATAATCTCATCAAAATATCTCTAATTTCTCATATTTTTTACTCTACCAGTCTCTATCACAATTTCGCTTGCATTTGTGTTTGAGGTCAGGTTGGTTTAACAGCCATTTTGATTGTAAGGGAGGTGGGAGGGGGTTCTGGAAGGGGAACACATGTATACCCATGGCAGATTCATGTCAATGTATGGCAAAACCAACACGATAATGTAAAGAAAAAAAAGTCCATTTTGACAAAAAACTTGTTGTGAAACATTAAAAGCATATTGCACTGTATTTTCTATTAGGGTATCTTGTTCTCCTGCACTCAAAACCATACACTGAGGTTTCTGAGAATCAAAACGTAAAAGGTCTCTATCCCCAGGATATGCATCATTTCTAGAAAGACTTTCTTTCCAGAGTTCCTGATCTCTTTGTGTTTTGTTGGAGTTGGAGCTAAAGAACCAGTCCAAAGAAATACCGCATGTTTTTTCACTCCCCTCTGATCCCTTTAGCACTCTGGAATCTAAGATGAACCTCAAGTAAGCATTACTCTTGCCTTGTATGAATAGAAAGGGAGAGAGTAGGGCAGGGGAGTCAGGGAAGAAAGGAAATACAAATTTTTGCATTTAATCTGTGGTAACCTCACATATTGTGTGACTTCTAGAAAACTCCATTGTACACATGTAAGAGAATAAGAGAGAAAATTATGTTTTAATATTATTATGAAAGTAGTTTTGACTTTGTGAACCCTTTAAAGGGACCACCCCTTGACGATCAATTGCCCTTGTTAAGTATTTTATATGTGATCAACAATTCTCAAAAATACATTTTTATATAAACATAAAAACCTTAATCAAAAAAGATTAAGATTTAAATGCATTTTGATATTCCATGAGTATTTACTTCATAGTGTAGAGGAGTCCTCATCTACAAACACCTCTCCAAAAAATTCACAATAGTCATTGACACACAAAGCCAAGTCTGCTGAGTATAGAAATAAAGCATTACAGAAATTTCTTTAAACCTAGCATGTAAAAATAATGACTGTATATATGTGTGTGTGTGTGTGTGTGTGTGTGTATGTCTAGAGGTAGAATTCATGTAATAGGCAGTCTTGAATGTGAATTATTAGACGGCCATTTGATTTTCATTTTATAGGATCTATAAATTTTCTAACTTATTTTTATGCATACATAATCACAGAAAGACAGCATTCTTATAACAAATGAAATCCAGGAGAGAGAATGGCAGAGAAGTGTTCATGAAAAACAAAGTTACATATGCTTCCCCTCCGGGTCCCCCCTCCCTCCTCCCTCCCC